>JACEFZ010011628.1:0-25798 GCA_014155875.1 Cepaea nemoralis | reverse complement strand
GGAAGGGGGAAGGGGAAAAAATTTTTTTGGGGGGTCCCCTATCAAAAAATAAAAAAAACTTTTTGGGGGGGGGGGGGGGGGGGGGGGGGGGGGGGGGGGGGGGGGGGGGGGGGGGGGGGGGGGGGGGGGGAAGGGGTTAAAAAAAGGGGGTTCCCCCCGGGAAAAAATTTTGGAAAGGGGAAAAAATTTAAAATCTTTTAAATTTTTGGACATTACCGGGGGAAAAATTTCCCCTTTTTGGGGGGACCAGGGAGCTTTTTTTTAAAAAAAAAGGATGGACAGGACATACAAACGAGTGGACAGGAGTAAACGAGAGTGGACCAGAGCATATCTATAATGGACAGTGGGCCAAGGAATTTAACTGGACAGTGGCCAGAGCAATCTATAACTGGCAGTGGGAAAGGAGCATATCTATAACGGACAGGGGGAACAGAGCATATAAAGGCAGTGGACCAGGGAGCATATTATAACTGGACAGTGGGACCAGGGAGCATATCTATAACTGGAGAGTGGGACCAGGAGCATATCTATAACTGGAAGTGGGACCAGAGCATATTAAACTGGACAGTGGGACCAAGGAGTATATCTATAACTGGACAGTGGGACCAAGGAGCATATCTATAACTGGTCAGTGGGAACAAGAAGCATATCTATAACTGGACAGTGGGACCATGGAGCATATATATAACTGGACAGTGTGACCAGGGAGCATATCTATAACTGGACAGTGGGACCAAGGAGCATATCTAAAACTGGACAGTGGGACCAGGTATCATATATATAACTGGAGATGGGACCAGAGCATATCTATAACTGGAAGGGGGACGAGAGCATATCTATAACTGGACAGTGGGACCAAGGAGCATATCTTATAACTGGAAGTGGTACCAGGGAGCATATCTATAACTGGACAGTGGGACCATGGAGCATATCCAACTGGACAGTGGTACCAGGGAGCATATCTATAACTGGACAGTGGGACCAGGGAGCATATTATAACTGGCAGGGGAAAAAGAAGCATATCTATAACTGGACAGTGGGACATGGAGCATATTATAACTGGACAGTGGGACAGGGAGTATCTATAATGGACAGTGGGACCAGGAGCATATCTATAACTGGACAGTGGGACCAGGTAAATATTATAACTGGAGAGGGGACCAGAGCATATCTATAACTGGAGTGGGAAAGGCATATCTATAACTGGACAGTGGGACCAAGGAGCATATCTATAACTGGACAGTGGGAACAGGGAGCATATCTATAAACTGGACAGTGGGACCATGGAGCATATCTATACTGGACAGTGGGACCAGGGAGCATATCTATAACTGGACATGGGACCAGGGTATGATATTATAACTGGACAGTGGGACCAAGGAGCATATCTATAACTGGACAGTGGGACCAAGGATCTTTACTATAATGGCAATTTAGGGCCAGGAGCATATCCAACTGGACAGTGGTACCAGGGAGCATATCTATAACTGGGACAGGGTGACCAGGGACAGAAGATACTATACTGGACAGTGGGACCAAGGAGCATATCTATAACTGGACAGTGGGACCAGGAGCATATCTATAACTGGACAGTGGGGACCAGGGAATCATAACTGGACAGTGGGACCGGGAGCATATCTATAACTGGACAGTGGGACCAGGGAGAAATCTAAAACTGGACGTGGGACAGGGAGGAATATCTATAACTGGACAGTGGACCAGGAGCATACTATATAACTGGACAGTGGGACCATGGAGCATATCCAAACTGGACAGTGGTACCAGGGAGCATATCTATAACTGGACAGTGGGACCAGGGAGAATATCTATAACTGGACAGTGGGACCAAGGAGCATATCTATAACTGGACAGTGGGACCAAGGAGCATATCTATAACTGGACAGTGGGACCAGGGAGCATATCTATATCTGGACAGTGGGACAAGGGAGCATATCTATAACTGGACAGTGGGACCATGGAGCATATCTGTAACTGGACAAGGACCATGGAGCATATCCTACTGGACAGTGGTACCAGGGAGCTTATCTATAACTGGACAGTGGTACCAGGGAGCATATCTATAACTGGACAGAGGGACCATGGATTAGATGAATAATGACCAACTGGACAGTGGGACCAGGGAATATCTATAACTGGACAGTGGACCAGCAAAGAATCTAAAGGACAGTGGGGACAGGGAGCATATCTATAACTGGACAGTGGTACCAGGGAGATATCTATAACTGGACAATGAGACCAGGGAAAATTATACTGATAACCGGACTAGTGGTACCAGGGAGCATATCTATAACTGGACAGTGGGACCAGGGAGCATATCTATAACTGGACAGTGGACCAAACAGAATATCTATAACTCGGAATGGACCAGGGAGGGATATCTATACCTGGATAGTGGGACCAGGGAGCATATCTATAACTGGACAGTGGGACCAGGAGCATATCTATAACTGGACAGTGGGACCAGGGAGCATATCTATAACTGGACAGTGGGACCAGGGAGCATATATATAACTGGTCAGTGGGATCAGAGCATATCTATAACTGGTCAGTGGGAACAAGGAGCATATCTATAACTGGACGTGGGACCAGGGGCATATCTATAACTGGACAGGGGAAACAAGGAGCATAACTATAATGGTCAGTGGGACCAGAGAGCATATCTATAACTGCTCAGGGACAAGGAGCATATCTATAATGACAGTGGGACCAGGGAGCATATCTATAACTGGACAGTGGGACCAGGGAGCATATATATAACTGGACAGTGGGACCAGGAGCATATAAACGGACAGTGGGAACAGGGAGCATATCTATAACTGGACAGTGGGACCAAGGAGCATATCTATAACTGGACAGTGGGACCAGGAGCATATATATATATATAATAAAAAGGACAGAGTGGGCCCAGGGACATATCTATAACTGGACAGTGGGAACAGGGAGCATATCTATAACTGGACAGTTGGTACCAGGGAGCATATCTATAACTGGACAGTGGGACCAGGAGCATATCTATAACTGGACAGTGGGACCGGGAGCAATCTATAACTGGACAGTGGGACCAGGGAGATATCTATAACTGGACAGTGGGACCATGGAGCATATCTATAACAGGACAGTGGCACCAGGGAGCATATCTATAACTGGACAGTGGTACCAGGGAGCATATCTATAACTGGACAGTGGGACCAAGGAGCACATCTATAACTGGTCAGTGGGAAGAAGGAGCATATCTATAACTGGACAGTGGGAACATGGAGCATATATATAACTGGACAGTGGGACCAGGGAGCATAATTAACTGGACAGTGGGACCAGGGAGCATATCTATAACTGGAGGTGGGACCAGGGAGCATATCTATAACTGGAGAGTGGGACCAGAGCATATCTATAACTGGACAGTGGGACCAAGGAATATCTATAATAATGGACAGTGGGACCAGGAGCATATCTATAACTGGCAGTGGGAACAAGGAGCATATCTATAACTAGACAGTGGGACCAGTCTCTTATACACATCTTGGAGCATATATATAACTGGACAGTGTGACCAGGGAGCATATCTATAACTGGACAGTGGGACCAAGGAGCATATCTATAACTGGACAGTGGGACCAGGTATCATATATATAACTGGAGAGTGGGACCAGAGCATATCTATAACTGGAGAGTGGGACGAGAGCATATCTATAACTGGACAGTGGGACCAAGGAGCATATCTATAACTGGACAGTGGGACCAGGAGCATATCTATAACGGATTAACTGGCAGTGGGACCAGAGCATATCAACTGGGGACCAGGGAGCATATCTATAACTGGACAGTGGGACCAGGGAGAATATACTATAACTGGACAGTGGGACCAAGGAGCATATCTATAACTGGACAGTGGGAACAAGGAGCATATCTATAACTGGACAGTGGGCCCAGGAGCATATATAACTGGACAGTGGGACCGGGAGCAATCTATAACTGGACAGTGGGACCAGGAGATATCTATAACTGGACAGTGGGACCAGGAGGCATATCATAACTGGACAGTGGGCAGAGCATATCTATAACTGACAGTGGACCAGGAGCAATCTAACTGGACAGTGGACCAGGGAGCATATCTATAACGGACAGTGGGAAGGGCATCTAACTGGACGTGGTACCAGGAGCATACTATAACTGGACAGTGGACCAGGAGATCTATAACTGGACAGTGGGACAAGGAGATATCTATACTGGACAGTGGGACAGGAGCATATCTATAACTGACAGTGGACCAGGAGCAATCTATAACTGGACAGTGGGCAGGGAGCATATCCTACTGGCAGGGTGGTATAGGGAGCTTATCTATAACTGGACAGTGGACAGGAGCATATTATAATGGACAGGGGACCAGGTATCATATAACTGGACAGTGGGACCAAGAGCATATCTATAACTGGACAGTGGGACCAGGAGCATATCTATAACTGGACAGTGGGACCAGGGAGCATATCTATAACTGGACAGTGGGACCAGGGAGCATATCTATAACTGGACAGTGGGACCAGGAGCATATCAACTGGACAGTGGACAAGGAGCATATCTATAACTGGACAGTGGGACCAGGGAG
The DNA here is from genome assembly GCA_014155875.1 of Cepaea nemoralis. Classification (NCBI taxonomy): domain Eukaryota; kingdom Metazoa; phylum Mollusca; class Gastropoda; order Stylommatophora; family Helicidae; genus Cepaea; species Cepaea nemoralis. The sequence continues at coordinate 21,174 of JACEFZ010011628.1, read as the reverse complement.
CATATCTATAACTGGACAGTGGGACAAAGAGCATATCTATAACTGGACAGTGGGACCAAGGAGCATATCTATAACTGGACAGTGGGACCAGGGAGCATATCTATAACTGGACAGTGGGACCAGGGAGCATATCTATAACTGGACAGTGGGACCAGGGAGCATATCTATAACTGGACAGTGGGACCAGGGAGCATATATATAACTGGTCAGTGGGACCAGAGCATATCTATAACTGGTCAGTGGGAACAAGGAGCATATCTATAACTGGACAGTGGGACCAGGGAGCATATCTATAACTGGACAGTGGGAACAAGGAGCATATCTATAACTGGTCAGTGGGACCAGAGAGCATATCTATAACTGATCAGTGGGAACAAGGAGCATATCTATAACTGGACAGTGGGACCAGGGAGCATATCTATAACTGGACAGTGGGACCAGGGAGCATATATATAACTGGACAGTGGGACCAGGGAGCATATCTATAACTGGACAGTGGGACCAGGGAGCATATCTATAACTGGACAGTGGGACCAGGGAGCATATCTATAACTGGACAGTGGGACCAGGGAGCATATCTATAACTGGACAGTGGGACCAGGGAGCATATCATAACTGGACAGTGGTACCAGGGAGCATATCTATAACTGGACAGTGGGACAGGGAGCATATCTATAACTGGACAGTGGGACCAGGGAGCATATATATAACTGGACAGTGGGACCAGGGAGCATATCTATAACTGGACAGTGGGACCAGGGAGATATCTATAACTGGACAGTGGGACAAGGAGCATATCTATAACTGGACAGTGGGACCAGGGAGCATATCTATAACTGGACAGTGGGACCAGGGAGCATATCTATAACTGGACAGTGCGGACAAAAAGGGGAAGACATATCTATAACTGGACAGTGGGACCAGGGAGCATATCTATAACTGGACAGTGGGACCAGGAGCATATATAAAACTGGACAGTGGGACCAAAGGGAGCATATCTATAACTGGACAGTGGGACCAGGGAGCATATCTATAACTGGACAGTGGGACCAAGGAGCATATCTATAACTGGACAGTGGTACCAGGGAGCATATCTATAACTGGACAGTGGGACCAGGGAGCATATCTATAACTGGACAGTGGGACCAGGGAGCATATCTATAACTGGACAGTGGGACCAGGGAGCATATCTATAACTGGACAGTGGGACCAAGGAGCATATCTATAACTGGACAGTGGGACCAGGAGCATATCTATAACTGGATAGTGGGACCAGGGAGCATATCTATAACTGGACAGTGGGACCAGGGAGCATATCTATAACTGGACAGTGGGACCAGGGAGCATATCTATAACTGGACAGTGGGACCAGGGAGCATATATATAACTGGTCAGTGGGACCAGAGCATATCTATAACTGGTCAGTGGGAACAAGGAGCATATCTATAACTGGACAGTGGGACCAGGGAGCATATCTATAACTGGACAGTGGGAACAAGGAGCATATCTATAACTGGACAGTGGGACCAGGGAGCATATCTATAACTGGACAGTGGGACAGGAGCATATCTATAACTGGACAGTGGGACCAGGGAGCATATCTATAACTGGACAGTGGGACCAGGGAGCATATATATAACTGGACAGTGGGACCAAGGAGCATATATAACAGGACAGTGGGAACAGGGAGCATATCTATAACTGGACAGTGGGACCAAGGAGCATATCTATAACTGGACAGTGGGACCAGTGAGCATATATATATAATATATATAACCGGACAGAGTGGGACCAGGGAGCATATCTATAACTGGACAGTGGGAACAGGGAGCATATCTATAACTGGACAGTGGTACCAGGGAGCATATCTATAACTGGACAGTGGGACCAGGGAGCATATCTATAACTGGACAGTGGGACCAGGGAGCATATCTATAACTGAAGTGGACAGGCATATCTAACTGGACAGTGGGACCAGGAGATATCTATAACGGACAGTGGACAGGGAGCATATCTATAACTGGACAGTGGACAGGAGCATATCAAACTGGACAGGGGACCAGGACATTATAACTGGAAGTGGCCGAGCATATCTATAACTGGACAGTGGGACAGAGCATATCTATAATGGACAGTGGGACCAAGGAGCATATCTAACTGGACAGGGGACAGGGCATATCTAACTGGACAGTGGGACCAGGAGCATATCAATGCAGTGGACAGGGAGCATATTAACGGACAGTGGGACCAGGAGATATCTATAACTGGACAGTGGCCAGGAGCATATCTATAACTGGACAGTGGACCAAGAATTTAACTAAGGACGGAGCAATTATAACTGGACAGTGGGACCAGGAGCATATCTATAACTGGACAGTGGGACAGGAGCATATCTATAACTGGACAGTGGACAGGAGCATATCTATAACTGGACAGTGGGACAGGCATATCTATAACTGGACAGTGGGACCAGGAGCATATCAACTGGACAGTGGGACCAGGAGCATATTATAACTGGAAGTGGACAGGAGTATCTATAACTGGACAGTGGGACAGGATATCTAATGGACAGGGACAACATACTAATGGACAGGGACAACATACTAAAATCGGCAACGGAAAAGGGGGAAACAACCATGGGGGAAACAAAAAAAACAACCTTTAAAGGGGGAAACCGGACTGGCCCTTTAAGGCAGGGCCTTATAACTGGACAGTGGACCAGGAGAATCTATAACTGGACAGTGGGACAGGAGCATATCTATAACTGGACAGTGGGACCAGGAGCATATCTATACTGACAGGGACCAGGGAGCATATCTAACTGGACAGTGGAAAGGAGCATATCTATAACTGGACAGTGGCCAGGAGATATCATAACTGGACAGTGGACCAGGAAATCAAAAGGGACCGGAGCTATCTATAACTGGACAGTGGACCAGGAGCATATCTAACTGGACAGGGGACCAGGAGCATATCAACTGGACAGTGGGACAGGAGATATCTATAACTGGACAGGGCAGGAGCATATCTATAACTGGACAGTGGACCGGGAAAAAGGGGGCAGGGATATCTATAACTGGAATGGCCAGGGAGCATATCTATAACTGGACAGTGGCGGGCATATCTATAACTGGACAGTGGGACCAGGAGCATATCTATATGGACAGTGGACCAAATATCTATAACTGGACAGTGGACCAGGAGCATCTATAACTGGAAGTGGGACCGGGAGCATATCTATAACTGGACAGTGGGACGGGGAAATCTATAACTGGACAGTGGGACAGGGAGCATATCTATAACTGGACAGTGGGACCAGGGAGCATATTATAACTGGCAGTGGGACCAGAGCATATATAGAGTGGACAGGGATATTATAACTGGACAGTGGGACAGGAGCATATCTAATAATGGACGGGAAAAAATTACGGAGCAAATTTCCCAGTGGGACAGGAGCATATCAACTGGACAGTGGGACCAGGGAGCATATCTATAACTGGACAGGGCGGGAGCATATCTATAGGACAGTGGGACCAGGAGCATATCTATAACTGGACAGGGGACCAGGGAATTTAAACTGGACAGGGACAACATACTAATGGACAGGACAACATACTACGGGGACCAGGAGCATATCAAACTGGACAGTGGACCGGGTTTAACTACTGGGGGGGAAAAATTTTAAAAGGGGGAAAAATTTTAAGGGCAGGGAAATAAAAAGGGGGGAAAAAAGGCAGGGAAACATATCTATAACGGACAGTGGGCCAGGGAGATTTAAATGGACGGGGGCCAGGGAGAAATTCTATAACTGGACAGTGGGACCAGGGAGCAATCTATAATGGAATGGGACAGAGAAAAACTAAAGGAAAGGGAAAAACTTTTAAAGGACGGGGAAAGGGACAAAAAGGACAGTGGGAAGGAATATAAACTGGAAGTGGGAACAGGGCATTATAACGGACATGGGACCAGGGGATATATAACTGGCAGTGGGACCAGGGAGCATATTATAACTGGACAGTGGGACCAGGAGCCTAAAACTGGACAGGGGAACAGGAGCATATCTTATAGGAAGTGGGCCCAAAAATTTAAGGACAGTGGGACAAGGAGCATACTATAACTGGACAGTGGGACCGGGGAATTTTAAAAGGACGGGAAAATAAAACAGTGGGCCGGGAGATATCAAAAGGAAGTGGGACCAGGGAGCAATCTATAACGGATGGGACCAGGGGAAAAAGGACAGTGGGAAAAAAAAAAAAAAAAAAAAAAAAAAAAAAAAAAAAAAAAAAAAAAAAAAAAAAAAAAAACGGAAGGGGGCCCAAAGGAATCTATAACTGGACAGTGGGAACATGGAGCATATATATAACTGGACAGTGGGACCAGGGAGCATATATATAACTGGACAGTGGGACCAGGGAGCATATCTATAACTGGAGAGTGGGACCAGGGAGCATATCTATAACTGGAGAGTGGGACCAGAGCATATCTATAACTGGACAGTGGGACCAAGGAGTATATCTATAACTGGACAGTGGGACCAAGGAGCATATCTATAACTGGTCAGTGGGAACAAGGAGCATATCTATAACTGGACAGTGGGACCATGGAGCATATATACAACTGGACAGTGTGACCAGGGAGCATATCTATAACTGGACAGTGGGACCAAGGAGCATATCTATAACTGGACAGTGGGACCAGGTATCATATATATAACTGGAGAGTGGGACCAGAGCATATCTATAACTGGAGAGTGGGACGAGAGCATATCTATAACTGGACAGTGGGACCAAGGAGCATATCTATAACTGGACAGTGGTACCAGGGAGCATATCTATAACTGGACAGTGGGACCATGGAGCATATCCAACTGGACAGTGGTACCAGGGAGCATATCTATAACTGGACAGTGGGACCAGGTAGAATATCTATAACTGGACAGTGGGACCAAGGAGCATATCTATAACTGGACAGTGGGACCAAGGAGCATATCTATAACTAGACAGTGGGACCAGGGAGCATATCTATAACTGGACAGTGGGACCAGGGAGCATATCTATAACTGGACAGTGGGACCAGGGAGCATATCTATAACTGGAGAGTGGGACCAGGGAGCATATCTATAACTGGAGAGTGGGACCAGAGCATATCTATAACTGGACAGTGGGACCAAGGAGTATATCTATAACTGGACAGTGGGACCAAGGAGCATATCTATAACTGGTCAGTGGGAACAAGAAGTATATCTATAACTGGACAGTGGGACCATGGAGCATATATATAACTGGACAGTGTGACCAGGGAGCATATCTATAACTGGACAGTGGGACCAAGGAGCATATCTATAACTGGACAGTGGGACCAGGTATCATATATATAACTGGAGAGTGGGACCAGAGCATATCTATAACTGGAGAGTGGGACGAGAGCATATCTATAACTGGACAGTGGGACCAAGGAGCATATCTATAACTGGACAGTGGTACCAGGGAGCATATCTATAACTGGACAGTGGGACCATGGAGCATATCCAACTGGACAGTGGTACCAGGGAGCATATCTATAACTGGACAGTGGGACCAGGGAGAATATCTATAACTGGACAGTGGGACCAAGGAGCATATCTATAACTGGACAGTGGGACCAAGGAGCATATCTATAACTGGACAGTGGGACCAGGGAGCATATCTATAACTGGACAGTGGGACCATGGAGCATATCCAACTGGACAGTGGTACCAGGGAGCATATCTATAACTGGACAGTGGTACCAGGGAGCATATCTATAACTGGATAGTGGGACCAGGGAGCATATCTATAACTGGACAGTGGGACCGGGGAGCATATCTATAACTGGTCAGTGGGACCAGGGAGCATATCTATAACTGGTCAGTGGGAACAAGGAGCATATCTTTAACTGGACAGTGGGACCAGGGAGCATATCTATAACTGGACAGTGGGACCAGGGAGCATATATATACCTGGACAGTGGGACCAAGGAGTATATATAACAGGACAGTGGGAACAGGGAGCATATCTATAACTGGATAGTGGGACCAAGGAGCATATCTATAACTGGACAGTGGGACCAGTGAGCATATATATATAACTGGACAGAGTGGGACCAGGGAGCATATCTATAACTAGACAGTGGTACCAGGGAGCATATCTATAACTGAACAGTGGTAAGAGGGAGCATATCTATAACTGGACAGTGGTACCAGGGAGCATATATATAATTGGACAGTGGGACCAGGGAGCATTTATATAACTGGACAGTGGGACCAGAGCATATCTATAACTGGAGAGTGGGACCAGAGCATATCTATAACTGGACAGTGGGACCAAGGAGCATATCTATAACTGGACAGTGGGACCAAGGAGCATATCTATAACTGGACAGTGGGACCAGGGAGCATATATATAACTGGACAGTGGTACCAGGGAGCATATCTATAACTGGACAGTGGGACCAGGGAGCATATCTATAACTGGACAGTGGGACCAGGGAGCATATCTATAACTGGTCAGTGGGAACAAGGAGCATATCTATAACTGGTCAGTGGGAACAAGGAGCATATCTATAACTGGTCAGTGGGAACAAGGAGCATATCTATAACTAGACAGTGGGACCAGGGAGCATATCTATAACTGGTCAGTGGGAACAAGGAGCATATCTATAACTGGTCAGTGGGAACAAGGAGCATATCTATAACTGGTCAGTGGGAACAAGGAGCATATCTATAACTGGACAGTGGGACCAGGGAGCATATATATACCTGGACAGTGGGACCAAGGAGCATATATAACAGGACAGTGGGAACAGGGAGCATATCTATAACTGGATAGTGGGACCAAGGAGCATATCTATAACTGAACAGTGGGACCAGTGAGCATATATATATAACTGGACAGAGTGGGACCAGGGAGCATATCTATAACTGGACAGTGGTACCAGGGAGCATATCTATAACTGAACAGTGGTAAGAGGGAGCATATCTATAACTGGACAGTGGTACCAGGTAGCATATATATAATTGGACAGTGGGACCAGGGAGCATATATATAACTGGACAGTGGGACCAGAGCATATGTATAACTGGAGAGTGGGACCAGAGCATATCTATAACTGGACAGTGGGACCAAGGAGCATATCTATAACTGGACAGTGGGACCAAGGAGCATATCTATAACTGGACAGTGGGACCAGGGAGCATATATATAACTGGACAGTGGTACCAGGGAGCATATCTATAACTGGACAGTGGGGCCAGGGAGCATATCTATAACTGGACAGTGGGACCAGGGAGCATATCTATAACTGGTCAGTGGGAACAAGGAGCATATCTATAACTGGTCAGTGGGAACAAGGAGCATATCTATAACTGGTCAGTGGGAACAAGAAGCATATCTATAACTGGACAGTGGGACCAGGGAGCATATCTATAACTGGTCAGTGGGAACAAGGAGCATATCTATAACTGGTCAGTGGGAACAAGGAGCATATCTATAACTGGTCAGTGGGAACAAGGAGCATATCTATAACTGGACAGTTGGACCATGGAGCATATATATAACTGGACAGTGGGACCAAGGAGCATATATAACAGGACAGTGGGAACAGGGAGCATATCTATAACTTGACAGTGGGACCAAGGAGCATATCTATAACTGGACAGTGGGACCAGTGAGCATATATATATATAACTGGACAGAGTGGGACCAGGGAGCATATCTATAACTGGACAGTGGGAACAGGGAGCATATCTATAACTGGACAGTGGTACCAGGGAGCATATCTATAACTGGACAGTGGTACCAGGGAGCATATCTATAACTGGACAGTGGTACCAAGGAGCATATCTATAACTGGACAGTGGGACCATGGAGCATATCCAACTAGACAGTGGTACCAGGGAGCATATCTATAACTGGACAGTGGTACCAGGGAGCATATCTATAACTGGACAGTGGGACCATGGAGCATATCTATAACTGGACAGTGGGACCAGGGAGCATATCTATAACTGGACAGTGGTACCAGGGAGCATATCTATAACTGGACAGTGGGACCAAGGAGCATATCTATAACTGGAGAGTTGGACCAGAGCATATCTATAACTGGACAGTGGGACCAAGGAGCATATCTATAACTGGACAGTGGGACCAAGGAGCATATCTATAACTGATCAGTGGGAACAAGGAGCATATCTACAACTGGACAGTGGGACCATGGAGCATATATATAACTGGACAGTGGGACCAGGGAGCATATATATAACTGGACAGTGGGACCAGGGAGCATATCTATAACTGGAGAGTGGGACCAGGGAGCATATCTATAACTGGAGAGTGGGACCAGAGCATATCTATAACTGGACAGTGGGACCAAGGAGTATATCTATAACTGGACAGTGGGACCAAGGAGCATATCTATAACTGGTCAGTGGGAACAAGGAGCATATCTATAACTGGACAGTGGGACCATGGAGCATATATATAACTGGACAGTGGGACCAGGGAGCATATATATATAACTGGACAGTGGGACCATGGAGCATATCTATAACTGGACAGTGGGAACAGGGAGCATATCTATAACATGACAGTGGGACCATGGAGCATATATATAACTGGAAAGTGGGACCAGGGAGCATATCTATAACTGGCCAGTGGGACCAGGGAGCATATCTATAACTGGCCAGTGGGACCAGGGAGCATATCTATAACTGGTCAGTGGGAACAAAGGAGCATGTCTATAACTGGACAGTGGGACCATGGAGCATATCTATAACTTGACAGTGGGACCAGGGAGCAAATATATAACTGGACAGTGGGACCAAGGAGCATATCTATAACTGGACAGAGGGACCACGGATCATATCTACGACTGGACAGTGGGACCAGGGAGCATATCTAGAACTGGAGAGTGAGACCAGGGAGCATATCTGTAACTGGACAGTGGGACCATGGAGCATATCTGTAACTGGACAATGGGACCATGGAGCATATCTATAACTGGACAGTGGGACCAGGGAGCATATCTACAACTCGACAGTGGGATCAGGGACCATATCTACAACTAGACCGTTGGTCAAGGGAACATATCTCCAACTCTACAGTGGGACGATGTTGCATATCTCCAACTGGACAATGAGACAAGGCATCATATCTTCAACTGGACAGTGGGACCAGGGAGCATATCTTTAACCATATCTGCAACAGTCTGTTGGATTTCCTTGTCGCAGCTGCAACTTCTTCCCGTATGCTAGGCCATCTAAATCGTGTCTCGTATCTACCTAACACACTTCCTAGCTTCTTTAATGCCTTCATGCAATAGTCACGCTCTCTGTCTTCAGTAGCTTTGATTGTCCTTTGTTTCTGGCATCTGCTTGGTTCTGTTTTTGTTGTCTTCTAGTTTGTTGAGTTTAAAGCTTTATGTGTGCTATTCTTTCGTCTCTTTTGACTAAAGGCTGCTATGTACGATTCGTTGTGACTGCTGCCAGCAAGCTTCGTTGCTTACCATGTCTTCCGACTACTCCAGGACCCAACCAGGACTGTGCTGTAGATTTTCTCAGTATGATGTAAGTCGTTCGAAATGCCGCCCCTTAATGCATTGAGTAAAAATGTTTAATTATTGAATGGGTAAAATTGTATTTTGATTTCGCTGCTTATAGCCGCCCCCTAACGGTGCCACCTGATGCGGCCGCCTCTTTATATCATAGCACGGCACGGTCCTGCACCCAACACGCCTCTAGGGAGAGTGGTCAGACATTGCTCTTGCGTGTTGTTGAACTCCGAGATATCCTACATTGTACAGTGTTCTATGTTTATATAATGCCGCGTATCTTCTCATTTTTAACTTAAATGGACTATTCAACCATGTTTGGGTAGAATAACAGACACCACGAGACTGGGGAAACGCCATAATTATCCCAATTTGGAAAAACGAAGGCAGCAAAAGAGATTGCAAACAATACAGAGGCATTTCACTGTAGAGTCATACTGGGAAAATATTTTGCAAAATTCTTTGAAAAGATTACGAACTCCTATAGAACCCCAGCTAAGCTAGCACAACTTGGATTTATGAAAAATACAAAGGATGCACAGATGCCACTTTTGCACTTAGACAACTTATAGAAAAATCAATCGAATTCAATGAACCACTCTACTTAGCCTTTGTCGACAAGAAAAGGCATTTGATAGAGTAGATAGAAACAAGCTGTAGGTAAATCCTTAAACTAATATGGAGTGAGTACACATCTAACAAACCTATGTAGAAGCTTATACAACAACATGAATGCCTAGTGAGAGCAACCAGAGGACACACAGAACCCTTCACCATAAGATATGGAGTACGACAAGCTTGTGTCCTGTCCCTTCTCTTATTCATAGAATATCTAGACAACATATGTTTAAAAACAAAAAACAGACAAACAGCGATCGCAAGAATACCGCATGACGAGAACACAGAAGAAGAACCATCTGCAAATCTAACCGTTAGAGAACTCGTGTTTGCGAACGGCCAAGCACTAATAGCAAAATCAGAAGCTGAATTACAAGACCACATGAATAATCTAAAAGAAATGTGTAGGGAACATAACATGAAAATTAACACAAGTAAAACAGAGGTAATGACTATAACTAAAGAAGAAAAAGCAACAACGATTCACCTAAACGAACATCCCTTGAAACATGTAAAGTGTTTCAAGTACCTAGGAAGTATAATATAATCTAATGGCAAATCAGAAGACAAGATCGAAAATAGATGCAATAAGGCAAACCAACTCATTGGACAAATGGCACCAATACTAAATAACAAACATGTATCAATAACTACTAAGAAAGCACTTTACAACACAATCTTCCTACCAACTCTATGCTACCACTGCCAAACCTGGACAATGACAGAAAAAGAGAAAAGAAAAATCACAACAGAAATGAGATTCATGAGAAGAATACTCAATGTATCAAGAAGTGATAAGATCAGAAATGAAGAAATCAGGGCTAAAGTGGGGGTTATAGCTGCACTAGATTTTATTAGAAAGAAGCACGGCAAATGGTTTGGCCATGCTTGTAGGTTACCAACTAACAGTATACCACAACAAGGAATGATGTGCAGACCAGAGGGAAGCAGAGGAAGAGGCCGACCACGTAAACGATGGACGAAGGGAATAGCAGAGTCCATGGGAATATCGATACATGAAGCCCATAATCGGACACTCTCCCGCTGTTTATACTTCACATCGACACCGCAAGGTACAAGAGGAACATGATGAGATTAGATGAGATGAGATGTGATGAGATGGACTTATCTGCAGATGGTGAACAGATTTATTTACGGGAATTTTTCAAATGACAATCTTTAAAATTGTGATAGAAATGACAATAACCATGCATTGTCTTGTAACCTGTCAATACTTTTGTTAAGGATGTCAAGGGTGACATCACGTTGCAGACGAACACGGTGATGGCATAAGAACAGTTTATAGCTTCCCCACCTTTGACAGGCACCAAAGAGGCGCAGCGTTCTGTTATCCATTGTTTGATCTGTAAAAGTGTGACACTTATAGAAATTCATCGGCCAATGAAGGTCCAGTATGGTGATGCATGCCTGTCAGTCCAAATGTATGACTGGAGTATGAAGATTCAAAACGCCGTGGCTTCCGTAAGAGGCTGTTCACGACCGCATCAGGGCACACCGAGTAGTGAACCCAGATTCGATATTTTCTACGAGAATCCAAGCACTTTATCGACGCTGGCGGGCTTACACTGAACGCATAGGTTGTTCTATACTTTTTCAGAATATATTCACCCCCCTCCCCCCCCCCCCCCCCCCCACACACACACACACAACGAAAATAAAAGAACATTTAAGGTTTTCATTTGATATATTATGGTCACTTGAAACATCACAATAGTTTGGAGAGAACAATAATGGAGGGGTATATGCCTGGGAAGAGAGGGAGAGGAAGGTCAAAGAGAAGATCGATGCAAGATGTGGCGGATGATCTCCAGATGGGTGTATCGGACGCGGGACATCTTGCTTGTGATCGAGAGGTATTCCGGAAGGTTCTTATGTGAGCGAGGTTCTGCAAAGGACATGCTACTGAATGAATGAATGAATGAATGAATGAATGAATGAATGAATGAATGAATGAATGAATGAATGAATGTGAGGCCCCCTCGTACACCTGGGCCTAAAATTGTGTAAGCCTCGTAGATATGATCTACCTTTATTTTTAATACAAATATGATGAATTGGATTTCCTTTATTGATGTATTTATGTATTCCCTTTCTGTTGAAATTCACTTACTCATATGACATATTGACTGACTGAGCAATTCTCTATTTTCGTTCGTTACACCAAGTTAGCGTTTGCACGCCCTTTAACCACTTCATAACCCGTGTTACCCGATCCTAACTAACCATTCAGGTCACCTATCAAACTTGTAATTTCGGTGATAGCGAATAGTTCTTTAAGGTTTGATGTAAAATGCCCCTTTAACTGGTTCATGCTGACCAGTGGGACCAAAGACCATATCTCCATATAGATGTGTAACACTTAATCGCATGAATGTTTATTTTCTATTTATAGTGGTTTTAGAATATGGCGGAGAAGTGAAAGCTGGAGGACAGAAGTGAATGTTTGAGGACAAAAGTGAATGTTTGAGGACAGCAGTCAATGTTTGAGGACAAAAGTGAATGTTTGAGGACAAAAGTGAATGTTTGAGGACAGAAGTCAATGTCTGAGGACAGAAGTCAGTGTTTGAGGACAAAAGTGAATGTTTGAGGACAAAAGTGAATGTTTAAGGACAGAAGTCAATGTCTGAGGACAGAAGTCAGTGTTTGAGGACAGAAGTGAATGTATGAGGACAGAAATGAATATATGAGGACAGAAGTGAATGTATGAGGACAGAAATGAAAGAATGAGGAGAGAAGTGAATGTTTGAGGATAGAAGTGAATGTTTGAGGATTGAAGTGAATGTTTAAGGACAGAAGTGAATGTCTGAGGACAGAAGTAAATGTTTGAGGACAGAAGTGAATGTTGGAGTATAGAAGTGAATGTTTGAGGACACAAATGAATTATATGAAGACAGAAGTGAATGTTTGTGGACACAAGTGAACGTATGAGAACACAAGTGAATGTGTCAGGAAATAAGTGAATGTGTGAGGATAGAAGTGAATGTGTCAGGATAGAAGTGAATGTGTGAGGATAGAAGTGAATGTTTGAGGATATAAGTGAATGTGTGAGGATAAAAGTGAATGTGTGAGTACAGAAGTTAATGTATGAGGACAGAAATCAATGTGTGGTGATATAAGTGAATGTGTGAAGACAGAAGTGAATGCTGGAAATCAGATGTGGAAGTTGGAGCCGTGTATCCTCCTTCTCCTCTCCATCACAACAACATCCTCTTTGCTTTGCCTGCATTCGTTCAGAATATCGTGGTTACTGTATATGTCTGAGAGTCATTTCACAGGCGTGACTAACATGAGCCACCTAAAGTGACCTAAAGTGGCTCTACTACGAACCCCTGAATGTATCTTGGGCCAGGTGAAGAACTAATGTGAGGACGTTTACAGGGGCTGTAATACCTGGCAGCGTTGTTGGCCTCTGTCTGCATGGCCACAGCACCACAGTTAAAGGGAGAGAATTGCGTGTAAACGGAATTGTATAATGTCTCCAGACCTTTTTTCCCTGTACAGTGAACATATTTTCAGAAATATAGAAGATATGGAAGGAATCAACATTGGGGGACAATACATCAATAACATTAGATACGCAGATGATACAGTCTTGATTGCAGACAATGAACAGGACCTGCAACATTTAGTAGATGCGGTTGTTGCACACAGTGAACAACTAGGGTTAGAACTAAATATTAAGAAGAGGCAGATTATTGTCGTCACTAGGAAGAAGGAAATGCCACAATGTAATATACAAGTAAATGGGCATATTCTTAAACAAGTGAATCGGTACAACTATCTCGGATCAGTCACAACATCTGATGGGATATGCCTTGAAGAGGTTAGAACAAAAATTGCCATGGCGAAGGTAGCCTTTTGCAAGATGAAAACATTATCACCAATAAAAAATATCAATTGAAGCGAGAAAAAGTGTGTTGAAGTGCTACATAGAATCTTCACTTGTATATGGATGTGGAGCGTGGACAATGAGCAGACAAGCTGAAAAACATTTGATGGCTGTGGAAATGTGGTTTCTGAGAAAAATGCAAATAATACCACGGACAGACAGAAAAACCAATGAACAAGTCCTTCAAGAAACAAATGAAGATCGTAAACTGATTAGAGTTATTAGACGTAGACAGTCAAAACTTTTTGGGCATGTTATGAGAAGAAATGAATTGGAGAACTTGGTGACAACTGGCAAGATCGAAGGAAACAGACCAAGGGGAAGACCGAGAAGTAAATACCTGGATGGCTTGGCCATGTGGCATGGTCGAGACAGAAACACGGAGCAGATCCACGACTCTGGTGATCGGGTGCAGATGGCAGAACATGACCGTTCACGCTTATCGGCATGGCACATGAAGGAGGGATGGAATTGTAGGAGACCGAAATACACGGAGATGATAATTAACTAAAAACAAATGGAAATAAGAATTAACTAAAAACACATGCACATGAGAATTAACTAAAACACACGGATATGAGAATTAACTAAAACAAATGGAAATGAGAATTAACTAAAAAGCTATGGACAAAAGAATTAATTAAAAAAAAATCATGGATATGAGAATTAATACAACAAATGGAGATGAGAATTAACTAAAAACACATGGAAATAGGAATTAATTAAGTATACATGTAGGTGAGAATTAACTAAAACCACATGGAAACAAGAATTAATTTTAAAAAACACATGCATGTGAGTTTTAATTAAAGACACGTGGAGATAAGAATTAACTAACAACACATGCAGATGAGAATTAACTAAAAACACATGGAAATAAGAATTAATTAAAAACGTATGGACAAAAGAATTAACTAAAAACACACGGAGATAAGAATTAACTAAAACACATTGAGATGAGAATTAACTAAAACACATTGAGATGAGAATTAACTAACAACACATGGAAATAAGAATTAATTAAAAACACATAGAGTTGACAATTAACTAACAACACATGTTGATGAGAATTAACTAAAAGCACATGGATAGGAGAATTAACTAAAACACATTGAGATGAGAATTAACTAAAACACATTGAGATGAGAAAAAGCTAAAAACATATGGAAATAAGAATTAATTAAAAACACATCGAGATGAGAATTAGCTAAAACACATGGAGAGGAGAACTAACTAAATACACTTGTACATGAGAATTAACTAAAAACACGTGGAGATGAGAATTAACTAAAACAAATGGAAATGAGAATTAATTAAAAACGTATGGACAACAGAATTAACTAAAAACACTCGGAGATGAGAATTAACTACAACACATTGAGATGAGAATTAACTAAAACATATTGATATGAGAAATAACTAAAAACACATGGGAATAATAATTAATTAAAAACACATAGATGAGAATTAACTAAAACACATGGAGAGGAGAATTAACTAAATACACTTGTACATGAGAATTAACTAAAACACGTGCAGATAAGAATTAACTAAAACAAAATGAAATGAGAATTAATTAAAAGCGGATGGACAAAAGAATTAACTAAAAACACGTGCACATGATAATTAACTAAGACACTCGGAGATAAGAATTAACTAAGAACTAGTGGTGCCCATTCTATGACCACGAGCAGCATGACGATGGAGGTGATGGCAGTTACACAGGCTTTTATATGGCTGGAATCACAGCATTATACCAACGTGTGTGTACTAAGTGATTCAGTGAGCATGATTCAGAAGGTCGAAGCTGGATCTGTAAGTAGACAGTGGACTGAGTCGCTGCGGAAGTCTGTTGTCCGTAAAGTCACCTTCATCTTCGTCCCGGGACATGCGGGAGTCGAGGGAAATGAACGAGCTGATAAACTGGCTGGCTCTGCACCCCCTGTAGATGGCCAGCCCATGGATCGTGCCAATGTTATTAACGTCCTCAAAGATATGGCGAGAACAGAGGACTTTGACTTTAGTGAATCGACATCGCTGTCCAGGATGAAAGACTTGGGAGTAAGAATCGGCACAGCCAGACGCGAGAAGTACATCGGGAGAACAAGGCGCCTCGTCAACCAACATAGAACTGGAACTATTAGCCACCGGACGCTGATGCATATGCTGGGGGAAGGATCTGAGCACCTATGGACATGTCCGGAGTGCAATGAAGATACCCCAACTGATAACTGATAACTGATAACACCGATATGAGAATTAACTAAACCATATGGAGATGAGAATTAACTAAAAATACACGGAAATAAGAATAAATTAAAAACACATGAGATGAGAATTAACTACAACACATGGAAATAAGAATTGATTAAAAACACAGAGATGAGAATTAACTACAAACACATGGAGAGGAGAATTAACTAAATACACTTGCATATGAGAATTAGCAAAAAACACCGTGGATATGAGAATTAATTAAAACAAATGGAAATGAGAAATAATTAAAAACGTATGGACAAAAGAATTTAACTAAAGACACACGGAGATGAGAATTAACCACAACACACTGAGATGAGAATCAACTAAACCATACAAAGATGAGAAATAACTAAAAACACATGGAAATAAGAATTAATTAAAAACACATAGAGATGAGAATTAACTAAAACACATGGAGAGAAGAATTAACTAAATACACCTGTACATGAGAATTAACTAAAAACACGTGGAGATGAGAATTAACTAAATACACTTGCACATGAGAATTAGCAAAAAACACGTGGGGATGAGAATTAACTAAAACAAATGGAAATGAGAATTAATTAAAAACGTATGGACAAAAGAATTAAATAAAACTCATGCACATGATAATAATCTAAGACACTCGGAGATAAGAATTAACTAAAAACACACCGAGATGAGAATTAACTAAAACATATGGAGATGAGAATTAACTAAAAACACACAGAAATAAGAATAAATTAAAAACACACGAGAAGAGAATTAACTACAACACATCTTCTTCTTCTTCAGCGTTCCGAGCCATTGAGGTTCTTTGCTGCAAATACAATCCGTCTCCATTCGTCTCTCTGGTGGACCTTCTCTTGCCAGTCGTTGATTTCAAGTGCTTGTAGGTCTGTACATGTATTATCTCTCCACCGCCTTCTTGGTACTACAACACATGGAAATAAGAATTAATAAAAACAACATATATATATGAGAATTAACTAAAAACACATGGAGAGGAGAATTAACTAAATACACTTGCACATGAGAATTAGCAAAAAACACGTGGGGATGAGAATTAACTAAAACAAATGGAAATGAGAATTAATTAAAAACGTATGGACAAAAGAATTAAATAAAAACACATGCACGTGAGAATTAACTTAAAACACTCGGAAATGAGAATTAACTAAAACACATGGAGATGAGTATTAACTGAAAACACATGAAATAAGAATAAATTAAAAACACACGAAGATGAGAATTAACTAAAAACACATGGAAATAAGAAATAATTAAAAAAACACATGCACGTGAGAATTAACTAAAACACTCGCACGCAAGAATTAACTAAAAACACTTGCACATTAGAATTAAATAAAAACACTTGCACGTGAGAATTAACTAAAACACTTGCACTTGAGAATTAACTAAATACAATTGCATGTGAGAATTAACTAAAAACACTTGCACGTGAGAATTAATTAAAAATAATTGCACGTGAGAATTAACTAAACATACTTGCATGTGAGAATTAATTAACAATACAAAAATAAAGGGGGGGGGCATAATCCCTCAATCCACCCACACAAAGCTCTCCCATGTGTTGCCATCTCCTGCCGTGATGTCTTTGTCTACATGTGTTTTTAGTTAATTCTCATCTCAATGAGCTGTTAGTTTATTCTCATCTCAATGAGTTGTTAGTTAATTCTCATCTCCATGTGTGTTTAGTTAATTCTTATTTCCGTGTTTTTAGTTAATTCTTATTTCCGTGTGTTTTAGTTAATTCTCATGTGCAAGTGTTTTTAGTTAATTCTCATGTGCATGTGTTTTTAATTAATTCTCATTTCCATGTGTTGTTAGTTAATTCTCATCTCCGTGTGTTTTTTAATTAATTCTCATTTCCATGTGTGTTAGTTAATTCTCATGTGAAGTGCTTTTAGTAAATTCTCATGTGCAAGTGATTTTAGTTAATTATCATTTCCATGTGGTGTTAGTTAATTCTTATTTCAGTGTGTTTTAGTTAATTCTCATGTGCAAGTGTTTTTAAGTTAATTCTCATTTCCATGTGTGTTAGTTAATTCTCATGCGAAGTATGTTTAGTTAATTCTCATGTGCAATTGTTTTTAGTTAATTCTCATCTCCATGTGTTTTTAATTAATTCTCATCTCCATGTGTTTTAGCTAATTCTCATCTCCATGTGGTTTAGTTAATTCTCATCTCCATCTGTTTTAGTTAATTCTCGTCTCCATGTGTTTTTAGTTAGCTTCTTGTCTCTATGTATTTTAGTTAATTCTCATCTCCATGTAGGGAGTCTCCGTGGTGAAGTGGTCTAAGCCGTCTGACTTGTGCTTCGAAGGTTGTGGGTTCGATTTTGGGCCGGGTCCATTTGTTCACGGGTGCCTGTTTTCGGAGATTCTAGAGGGTCGTCGCTGGAGCTACGGAGTTCATGTATTTTGTGCGACGCTTTCCGCACTGCGGAATGAGACTGAGTCATATGGGATAAAACCCGGTGCAATGAAGTTGAGCCTGTCGAGTTTTAAGCGACGTCTTTTTCATCTCCATGTGTTTTTAGTTAATTAATACCCCCATGTGTTGTTAGTTAATTCTCATGTGCATGTGTTGTTTTTAGTTAATTCTTATTTCCGTTCGCGTTTAGTTAATTCTCATCTCCATGTATTGCTAGTTACTTCTCACGTGCAAGTGGGACGGCTTAGTGTGGGTGGGTTGAGGGATTATGCCCCATTTTTTGGGAATAATAATAATAATAAATAATAATAAGTCTTTATTTTCAAAGGGTTAAGAATTGGGCACGCAGGCCCGTCTGACATTCTGCCCTTCTTCTCTATTTCCTCTCATACATTCTTTCATTCAACATCACTTATGAAGCAACTTTTGACAACAAAAGAACATTTAAAACGCATGAAAAATAATCAATAACAAATGACTCACTGAGGCAGTGTTTAACATGGGCATTATAAATACCTAAGGAGGGTGTAACGTGCCATACATAAGGGAATGTTTTTTGGCTAGTTGTCGTTTGAGATAAGTTACCATTATTGTCTTTTTTGTGTTATTTGTTATGGGGGCATGTAGTCTGTACTAAGGTAGTGTTCAAACAGGTTGCGAATGTATGTATCATGATTGGTGGTGTCTTTGATTTCTTGTGGAAGATTGTTCCACAACTGAGCGGCAGAGTATGCTAAGCTTGTTTTATATAAGTCTATCCTAGGTTTAGGGACATGAAGTATATTTAGTCGTTCGCTATGTCTAGCGTTATATTTAAACAATGGCCAAAGGTAGCTTGGAGCATTTTGAAATAGGATTTTGTGAATTAGTTTGGTCTTATTAAAAAGCAGGCGCTTGTGGAGTGGCAGTAACCGGAGACGTTTATATAGGTTAGAATTGTCGGTAAGCTTTTCACCATTAATTAAACGCACTGCCCTTTTCTGGAGTGAATATAGGCGTTTTGTTATTGATTTGGAGCATCCATCCCAGACTGTGGAGCAGTAATCAATATGTGTTTGTATATGAGAAGTATAGAATATCTTTCTTGTGTTTTCGTCAAGGAAATTTTTAATTTTGGCAAGTTGGTATACTTTTTTGGCTATTTGTTTAACTAGAGCATGAACATGTGAGTTAAAAGTTAGATTTTGATCTATGATAACACCCAGTGTCTTGTGCTCGGTGACACTTTCTACAGGCGTGCTGCCAATGTGCAGCTGAAGAGTTCTCTGCGAGTTTAGAGTGTGAAGTCTTTGCCTGGTTCCTATTAACATAGACTTTGTTTTAGTAATGTTAATTTGCATGCGGTTTGCATGACTCCAGTTAACTACACTATTTATTTCCTGTTGCAAGGATAATTCTAGCACATTACGATCAACAGCGTTTGTATATACTGTGCAGTCATCAGCAAATAGATCGCAGGACGACGACAGATTTAATGGAAGATCATTTATATAAATGGCAAATAATAGAGGGCCAAGAATAGACCCCTGAGGTACTCCAATATTAATGGTAATGGCTTGAGATAAAACTTTATTGTGTGATACTACTTGCTTTCTGTCTAATAAGAATGATTTTATTAATGTCACTATATTAAAACTTACTTTCATTGTTTCTAGTTTTTTAATTAGAATAGTATGATCTATCATATCGAATGGGAAGGGGGAGGTAGGGGGTAGTGGGAGTAGGGGGTAGTGTGGGTAGGGGGTGGTGGGGGTAGGGGGTTGTGGGGGTAGGGGGTGGTGGGGGTAGGGGGTAGTGGGAGTAGGGGGTAGTGGGAGTAGGGGGTAGTGGGGGTAGGGGTGGGTGGTAGTGGGTAGGGGTGCGGGGTAGAGGGTAGGGGGTAGGGGGGTAGGGTGAATAAAGGGCAGAAGAAGCATAACTGATTGTCATTTAAAATCCCCCTCCCACATCTTTCAACACTCACAGTTCAAGTCAATCGCTGCATTTGACGGAACATTGAGCAATAATGACATAATATACATGATACATCTAGTGCTCGACTTACGACCTATGCAACTTACGACCATTCGACTTTACGACCACAATCACTAGCCATATTAGATTTTTTTTTTTTGGAGAAAGATATTCCTTTCAAGATTTTATTGCTACTCGATAACGCGCCTGGACACCCACCACATCTAGGCGATCTCCATCCAGATGTAAAATTTGTTTTTCTTCCGCCAAACAAGACTCCACTCATCCAGCCTATGGACCAAGGTTTTATTGCGACCGTAAAGGCCAACTATCTCCGAACCACCTTCGTTCAAGCAATATCCGCAATAGATGCTGACAACGAACTAACATTGCGAGATTTTTGGAAACACTACAACATTTTAATGTGTATTTAA
>JACEFZ010011627.1:0-34511 GCA_014155875.1 Cepaea nemoralis | reverse complement strand
GATAGTTTGTCAAAAAAAGGAATTTTCAAAAAACTAAATTCAAGGTCAATCTGCATTAAATCTGCGCCGTGTTGGATGCAGTTGTGTAGAACAAGAGCAGAACATCCAACGCCTACTAATGGCTTGCTCAAGGCTTCCTTCAAATGCGAGAACACATTTCTACCTTCTCTTCTGTTAATGCCTCCAAAATTCACATTGGCATTGTCACCAGCAAAAGCAATACATTTTGGAGTACAAATCATGTTTTTGGAGTGTTCTCAAAATATACTGTGATATAGTTTCTGAGGTTTCATTCAGTAACAGCGGCATTCCGGTGGCTAGAGGAGACTACTGCAACATACGTTGTATTCATTACGGATTTCAAAGAGTATGCTTAGCAAGGTGGAGAAAGGAATGTTTCGTGTGGAATGACTCTCGTTGCTTCAGAGGTCACAGATCGTGAGAATTGTATGGATATTTTGCCCTGGCCATGCGGGCGTACATGGGAATGAACAGGCTGATAGGCTAGCAGGGAATGCACCTCTTGGTGGAATTTTGCCTATGGACAAGGGGGAGGTGGTCATGCGCTTGTGGAATCAGGTGGAGAAGGCGGAGGAACAGATTGAGAACCCATATGTGGAAAGAATGAGATTGCGGGGGATCGGCAGGGGTTCTGGAAGAATCTCAAAACTGAGAGGGAAGACCACGAGAACTTTTAATCAGATAGCGGTGGGTACGATTAGTAGTATGACTCTTCGCTGGCTGTTGAACGAGGAGATTGAGCACGTATGGGAATGTCATGAGTGCAGTGATGTCGGTTCTTGACTCAACTCAACAACTCATTTGGTGTGTTGTCTAACTCGAGAATCTTAGTTTGGATTCCACCTGCTTTTCAGTCAAAGTACTGAACAACGATCAGAAATATTTTCTGCGAACCGTGATTGCTAGCATCTGTCGAAAGACCGAAACATGAAATACCATTTAAAGATTTATCCAATTCATCAACAGTGGGGGGGGGGGGGGGGGGAATCACCTGGTTTATTATTGCTTCAGTCTTTGTTTTTGCACAAGCAATATTTTTAGCACTTTCTGAATCTTCAAATAATGTGTGCATCAAACAGCTGTGCAGGTCATCGAGTTGTAAGACTGATGATGACAAACTGTATGAAATGCCAAAGTTGCTTCAGCCGCATGAGCTTTCAGCAACACGTTTGAGTACTTAGGCTGAAAAAAGACGTCAATGTGCTAGATGACGCGGACACTTTGATTAGGTCTCTATGTCTCTCACTGTCAACATGGCGCTCCAAGTCAGTAGTTATTTTGTTTTCAACGGACAAGTAACTATCGCAAATCGTACACTTTGCCTCATTCTCGTTGCGTCCTTCAACGAAGTATGGAAACTTATTTTCCATAGTGTTCGAGAATTTGCATTTTCTCTTTGTAGAAGCCATTTTCATAAACATAGACGGCAAAAATTACAAATTAAAAAAACACTTTTAAGTGGCGTCTCTGCTACCGGAACGGGAAATAACATTAACGTTTTGGCCATAGAGACTACAGCATTGTTAGTGTTGCCGAATAGAGCAACAGTTAGATTCAAATTATACAAATAATTGGTGTTTCGCATTTGGTATAAATAGGAAAATTAAATAAATATTATTAAGCAACGGGTTTTAATAAAGAATGTACATTGTAAGTTGTAACAACAATACATAAAAAATGATAACATAAAATATTTAAAAAGCCGGACATTTTAAAGGTTTTTAGCTTAGCCTGCCGAACGGAGTAATTTAGGCTAAAAAGGCGGACATGTCCTCTCTTTGCCGGACGTCTGGCAGCCCTAGTCCCTATCTACCTAAAGCCAAGACTGGCAGAGCTGTTCAGAGGTATTTATGCTCCTACCTACCTAAAGCCAAGATTGGCAGAGCTGTTCAGAGGTATTTATGCTACCACCTACCTAAAGCCAAGACTGGCAGAGCTGTTCAGAGGTATTTATGCTACCACCTACCTAAAGCCAAGACTGGCAGAGCTGTTCAGAGGTATTTATGCTACCACCTACCTAAAGCCAAGATTGGCAGAGCTGTTCAGAGGTATTTATGCTACCACCTACCTAAAGCCAAGATTGGCAGAGCTGTTCAGAGGTATTTATGCTCCTACCTACCTAAAGCCAAGACTGGCAGAGCTGTTCAGAGGTATTTATGCTACCACCTACCTAAAGCCAAGATTGGCAGAGCTGTTCAGAGGTATTTATGCTACCACCTACCTAAAGCCAAGACTGGCAGAGCTGGGCAGAGGTATTTATGCTACCACCTACCTAAAGCCAAGACTGGCAGAGCTGTTCAGAGGTATTTATGCTACCACCTACCTAAAGCCAAGATTGGCAGAGCTGTTCAGAGGTATTTATGCTACCACCTACCTAAAGCCAAGATTGGCAGCGCTGTTCAGAGGTATTTATGCTACCACCTACCTAAAGCCAAGATTGGCAGCGCTGGGCACAGGTATGTCTGTCTCTACCTACCTAAAGCCAAGACTGGCAGCGCTGTTCAGAGGTATTTATGCTACCACCTACCTAAAGCCAAGATTGGCAGCGCTGGGCACAGGTATGTCTGTCTCTACCTACCTAAAGCCAAGACTGGCAGCGCTGGGCACAGGTATGTATGTCCCTATCTACCTAAAGCCAAGATTGGCAGCGCTGGGCACAGGTATGTCTGTCTCTACCTACCTAAAGCCAAGACTGGCAGCGCTGGGCACAGGTATGTATGTCCCTATCTACCTAAAGCCAAGATTGGCAGCGCTGGGCAGAGGTATTTCTGTCCCTACCTACCTAAAGCCAAGATTGGCACGGCTGGGCACAGGTATGTATGTCCCTATCTACCTAAAGCCAAGACTGGCAGAGCTGTTCAGAGGTATTTATGCTACCACCTACCTAAAGCCAAGATTGGCAGCGCTGTTCAGAGGTATTTATGCTACCACCTACCTAAAGCCAAGATTGGCAGGGCTGGGCAGAGGTATTTCTGTCCCTACCTACCTAAAGCCAAGACTGGCAGAGCTGTTCAGAGGTATTTATGCTACCACCTACCTAAAGCCAAGATTGGCAGGGCTGGGCAGAGGTATTTCTGTCCCTACCTACCTAAAGCCAAGACTGGCAGAGCTGTTCAGAGGTATTTATGCTACCACCTACCTAAAGCCAAGATTGGCAGCGCTGTTCAGAGGTATTTATGCTACCACCTACCTAAAGCCAAGATTGGCAGGGCTGGGCAGAGGTATTTCTGTCCCTATCTACCTAAAGCCAAGATTGGCAGGGCTGGGCAGAGGTATTTCTGTCCCTACCTACCTAAAGCCAAGACTGGCAGCGCTGGGCACAGGTATGTATGTCCCTACCTACCTAAAGCCAAGATTGGCAGAGCTGTTCAGAGGTATTTATGCTCCTACCTACCTAAAGCCAAGACTGGCAGAGCTGTTCAGAGGTATTTATGCTACCACCTACCTAAAGCCAAGATTGGCAGCGCTGTTCAGAGGTATTTATGCTACCACCTACCTAAAGCCAAGATTGGCAGCGCTGGGCACAGGTATGTCTGTCTCTACCTACCTAAAGCCAAGACTGGCAGCGCTGTTCAGAGGTATTTATGCTACACCTACCTAAAGCCAGATTGGCAGCGCTGGGCACAGGTATGTCTGTCTCTACCTACCTAAAGCCAAGACTGGCAGCGCTGGGCACAGGTATGTATGTCCCTATCTACCTAAAGCCCAAGATTGGCAGCGCTGGCAAGGTATGTCTGTCTCTACCTACCTAAAGCCAAGATGCAGCGCTGGGCACAGGTATGTATGTCCCTATCTACCTAAAGCCAAGATTGGCAGCGCTGGGCAGAGGTATTTCTGTCCCTACCTACCTAAAGCCAAGATTGGCACGGCTGGGCACAGGTATGTATGTCCCTATCTACCTAAAGCCAAGATTGGCAGCGCTGGCACAGGTATGTATGTCCCTATCTACTATAAAGCCAAGATTGGCAGGGCTGGGCAGAGTATTTCTGTCCCCTATTACCTAAAGCCAAGATTGGCAGGGCTGGGCAGAGGTATTTCTGTTCCCTACCTACCTAAAGCCAAGACTGGCAGCGCTGGGCACAGGTATGTATGTCCCTACCTACCTAAAGCCAAGATTGCACGGTCTGGCAGAGGTATTTCTGTCCCTACTACCTAAAGCCAAGAATGGCAGCGCTGGGCAGAGGTATTTCTGTCCCTATCTACCTAAAGCCAAGATTGGCAGGGCATGGGACAGAGGTATTTCTGTCCCTATCTACCAAAGCCAAGATTGGCAGGGCTGGCAGAGGTATTTCCTGTCCCTACCTACCTAAAGCCAAGACTGGCAGCGCTGGGCACAGGTATGTATGTCCCTATCTACCTAAAGCCAAGACTGGCAGCGCTGGGCACAGGTATGTATGTCCCTATCTACCTAAAGCCAAGATTGGCACGGCTGGGCAGAGGTATTTCTGTCCCTACCTACCTAAAGCCAAGACTGGCAGCGCTGGGCAGAGGTATTTCTGTCCCTACCTACCTAAAGCCAAGATTGGCAGGGCTGGGCACAGGTATTTATGCTCCTACCTACCTAAAGCCAAGATTGGCAGGGCTGGGCACAGGTATGTATGTCCCTATCTACTTAAGCCAAGACTGGCAGGGCTGGACACAGGTATTTCTCTGTCCCTACCTACCTTAAGCCAAGACTGGCAGGGCTGGGCACAGGTATTTATGCTCCTACCTACCTAAAGCCAAGATTGGCAGGGCTGGGCACAGGTATGTATGTCCCTATCTACTTAAAGCCAAGACTGGCAGGGCTGGACACAGGTATTTCTGTCCCTACCTACCTTAAGCCAAGACTGGCAGGGCTGGGCACAGGTATTTATGCTCCTACCTACCTAAAGCCAAGATTGGCAGGGCTGGGCAGAGGTATGTATGTCCCTATCTACCTAAAGCCAAGATTGGCAGGGCTGGCAGAGGTATTTCTGTTCCCTATCTACCTAAAGCCAAGATTGGCAGGGCTGGGCACAGGTTATTATTCCCTATCTACCTAAAGCCTAAGATTGGCAGGGCTGGCACAGGTATGTTGTCCCTATCTACCTAAAGCCAAGATTGGCAGGGCTGGGCACAGGTATGTATGTCCCTATCTACCTAAAGCCAAGATTGGCAGGGCTGGGCACAGGTATTTCTGTCCCTATCTACCTAAAGCCAAGATTGGCAGGGCTGGGCACAGGTATGTATGTCCCTATCTACCTAAAGCCAAGATTGGCAGGGCTGGGCACAGGTATGTATGTCCCTATCTACCTAAAGCCAAGACTGGCAGGGCTGGGCACAGGTATGTATGTCCCTATCTACCTAAAGCCAAGATTGGCAGGGCTGGGCACAGGTATTTATGCTCCTACCTACCTAAAGCCAAGATTGGCAGGGCTGGGCACAGGTATGTATGTCCCTATCTACCTAAAGCCAAGATTGGCAGGGCTGGGCACAGGTATGTATGTCCCTATCTACCTAAAGCCAAGATTGGCAGGGCTGGGCAGAGGTATTTCTGTCCCTATCTACCTAAAGCCAAGATTGGCAGGGCTGGGCACAGGTATTTATGCTCCTACCTACCTAAAGCCAAGATTGGCAGGGCTGGGCACAGGTATGTATGTCCCTATCTACCTAAAGCCAAGATTGGCAGGGCTGGGCAGAGGTATTTCTGTCCCTACCTACCTAAAGCCAAGACTCGGGCACATGCTAGACCCATATTTGTATAGACCAACCAGCGCTCGGTGGGAGATGTGCTCAGTCTCATGCCGGCCCCTGAATTCTTCAGACAGCCGACGTTAGGCTGGGTCGACATGACAGCCCAGGTGGGTGAAAGACAACTCGAACCCGCCTCGCTGCAGATGGAAACCATGATTGCCGGACCTGCCGCCAAGTGTGTGTCCTATGACTGCCATTTATGTTGCTACCTGACATTCACGTAACTTCAGTCAATTTCAACAGCTAGGTGCAGGAATCGCAGATACACCGGCTTCGGGCACTGGGCTCACGAACTCGCTAACATCGTCATCAAGCAAAAGCAAGCCTTTAACAGATAGTGTCGTTGGGATATAAAGTAATGCCATCTTACATGATATGCCAAATCATTATGATGCAAAGTGAACAACAGTTCCTGTCCCGGCCGCCTTAAATAAACGCACCTGACACAACATACAGACCTGAGACAAACAAACATTTTTAGGGGACACACAAAGTTGACACCAACCCTGGCTCGGCGGACGGACACGACCTGGAACAAACATGATTCTGGGGAAGTTGTTTTCTGTGGGTACACACGTTCCCAGTTTGTCCAGCAACAACCATCAACTTTGTGGTGTCGGCAGGGTTCTCGCCGTGTCACCATCCGACGGTTGTTCTCGTGACATGAGCACTTTGAAATTCTCCATCTCATTAGTTTCACCCACAGCTACATCACGCGTGGTCCTGACGCTGTCTCCATGACAACGATCAACTGTGTGGTCTGGCCGGCCATGTCCAGCAAACACGTGACTCCATCACACAGGCTGGAGGTAGAACTGTTAAGGAATACAGTGGGGCTCTTGGTGTGGCCACCAACAGTGTCACAATGGAAGTTGAGAGAGTGACAACGGCAAAAGCCTGGCTGGAGACACAGACGTCCACTCATGGATGTTCTCTCAGAGACTACATGAGTATGTCTAAGGAAGATCGAGATGGGCTGGGCCAGAAGGCAATGGCTTGAATCTCTGAAGAGGTCAAGAATGAATCATGCGTTTTATGTTTTTTTGTGACAGGGCTCACGGGTGTAAGAGGAAACGAACGAACGAGCAGACTGGCTGACGGGAATGGCTGCAGTTGGGAGTGGACGAGCAGTGGACCAAGCTGACACCCGCAACACCCTAATGAAGCCAGGGAGAGTAAATGACTCAAGGGGTGGATATGATTCTACAACTGTGACCAGACTTCGAGAATATCAAATCAAACGGGGCCAAGCTGGACTAGCGCGCCATGGGGGAAGACAAAGAAGAATCATCAATGAACACAGGACTGGCGTAGTCAGTCGCTACACGCTGAAGGAGATACTAAGGAGCGACTCTGGGTACGCATGGATTAATAGTTCGATGTGCAGTAAGGATGATCTGTTGACTAACTAGCATATACACCCACGGCTGTTCAACGTCAACAAACAGCAATCTATCCATGTGATGTTAAACTAAGCAACAGATTTGAAGAACTGCAAGAGAAGATTCGTTCACTCCTTCTAACGACCGATCGGTCATATCTGAAACCACGACAACATCACATACACTCCCATGCCTATTCAACAATATCAAATATTAACATTGACAAGTTAGACACTAACAAGTTAAACAGCAATTAGCAATTTATCCAAATTGAGTTAAGCTCTGCAAGAGAAAGTTCGTTCGATCGATCAGCCGTGCCTATATGACAAACACTCTAAATATCAAATACGAACATACAACACTGTTGATTTTTCACTGATTACATTATACATGCGCTTTATATGTTGTCTTGCACACGATGCATACTTGTTTAACTGTATTTGTCACAGCTGTTTACCTGCTCTTGCGGTTCATCCTTTGAGACTTTCAAGTGTCGTCATTTACATTATGTCTGTATATTCACAGATAGCCGGTCTCTCTGGCCGAGGGGTTACAACACTTTCTCTGTAATCCCGTTTATCACGCAGAGTCTCGTAGCGGGAGAAAACTGGGAGCGGTTCGACCCCGCTCGTGACTTGCGGGATAACTGAGCCGGCCGCTCAGAAATCAATGGCAAACTACTGAGCGTAATCTTGCCAAGAGATAATCAGACAGCTGAAAGATGCTGGTGTTGACAGCTAAGTCCTGTAAAAGGATATGCGGAAAAAAAAATACACAGATAAGGACCACAGGCTGATCACAGGAACATCGTGGATAGTTCAGGCCGAGGACACAATCAGAGAAGTGTGTATGCTCGAAAACATTGGGAGAGGAGAGGAATAGGTCAGGTTGCCGGAGGAAATGTCAGATCTGTGCAGAGCCATAATCACACTGGATCGGCAATGTAGGAATTGACCAGCAGACAGCGCTCCTTAGGAAGTGCAATAATTGACACACGGCAGTTCCCGCCCCGGTGGTGTAGTCATCTACACGGACGGCTTTGTGCTAAGAGGATTCAGAAGTGCCTGAGAGTTCATAGTGAAGGTTAATGGACAGTGTTAAGTGCAGGAGAGCCTGACATATGATACCACAATTTCTAGACTGAGAATGGAGGTCGAAGCATTCACTACGGCGTACCGCTGGCTGGAGGATAAACAGCACACACATGTACTGATTGTAATGGACTCACGGAGCATGCTGAGCATGGTGAAGACATGTGTGCTGTGGGCAGCGTGACATGCGTCGTCAATTAAACATCTAAGAGAGGTCGCATCCGTTGGATCTTTTACCCAAGGGACGATGGTGTAGTGGGAAATGAGCGAGCGGTCACACTGGCTGGGTCTGCACCTCTGGGTGGAGTATTGGTGCACTCAATTTTTTTGAAGACTTTACTGCGTTTAAAGGCTACTGCACTTGTTGTACTGGTGCACGATAAGGCAGATGTGGTCAGGGCCTTAGGGATGGCGTCTATAGTGTGGAAGAACAGATACATCATCAGTCTAGACAGAATGGCCCGGCAGGGAGTGACCAGAGGATCTGGCCGACACAGTTCTCCGAGGAAAGGCCAGACGCACACATAATCAGATTGCAACTGGTACCATTAGTATTGGGGCTCTTCGCTGGTTGTTACAGATGAGGACGGAGAGAGTATGAAAATGTCCCGAGTGCTGTGATGTCGGTTCTGGACGCAGCTCAACTCAACTGTATACACGGACGTGCCCCTAAGCTCTGGTAATGTCTCGGCTAGCGTATACCAATGTCTAAGTCTCGAAGTCAGCGTGTCAAGCGGCAAATAACCACAACTAACAACAGTTGTATCCATCTCTCTCCTGGGCAACTCCTGCTATAGCACCCATATAGCAGCTGCTGACAAGTTTCACCCGTGTCCGACTGACCCCACATGTATGCTGTACACCTGGAATGAATTACTTCTTCTTGACGATGACAATACTGTAGGCATGTTTTCTGGTAGTTTCATCCTAAACTTAACTGTGTTTAATTCTAAACCCAACAGCTCTACAACCGTCACATCTACCAGATTGTCAAGATGGTTGTCAACAATCAATGGTGTATTCATGTTCCTTGTGTCTTCCTATCCTTCAGTGCTTTGTTTCACGTGTCCATTTGCATCGTGTCTGTTGTTTGTAAACACGTGTCTATTTCAATGCTATCATTGTGTTGTTGTCACGCTGGCGTTGTTGATGTGAGAATATTTACTTGCTGCGACAAGAGCTGCGTGTGCTCTTGGTATGTCAACTATATACCAGGCACGGGACCCCGGGGGTGCTACTGCACAGCAGTGTCTGGCTGCCCGTCTCCTAGGGCGGTGATCTTTTCTATCAAGTGTGGACTCGGTTGGCTCATACTTTCCTAACATTCTTCATTCATTCATAGTTGGCCCTGTTCTCTCTTGGGACGCAGAAATGTGTATCAGCCTTGCTTAAGTTTTCCTCTCCTACCTTGGGCTGTACGGTATTATACAATCTTGTTTATGTTGTCCGCTTCTTTCTAGGGAAGGTACTCGACAATCCAGTTTAGGTTTTTCCTGTTCTACCCTGCACCGGTTATGGGATTGATTCCGGACTTTGCCATTCTCTCCACGAGTGGAATTTTCTTGGAGACTTCTGGGGATGGTCGCTGGAGCTGGGGGTGGTCGCTGGAGCTGGGAAATCAGCTGGAGCTGGGGGGGGGGGGGGGGGGAGTCGCTGAAACTGTGTGGTCAGCTCGAGCTGGGGGTTGGGGGGTGGTGGTCGCTGGAGCTGGGGGTGGTCGCTGGAGCTGGGGGGGGGGGGTGGTCGCTGAAACTGTGTGGTCAGCTCGAGCTGGGGGTGGTGGTCGCTGGAGCTGGGGGTGGTCGCTGGAGCTGGGAAATCAGCTGGAGCTGGGGGGGGGGGAGTCGCTGAAACTGTGTGGTCAGCTCGAGCTGGGGGTGGGGGGGTGGTGGTCGCTGGAGCTGGGGGTGGTCGCTGGAGCTGGGGGGGGTGGTCGCTGAAACTGTGTGGTCAGCTCGAGCTGGGGGTGGTGGTCGCTGGGAGCTGGGGGTGGTCGCTGGAGCTGGGGGGGTGTCGTTGGAGCTGTGTGGTCAGCTCGAGCTGGGGGTCGCTGGAGCGTCAGCTGGAGCTGGGGGTGGTCCCTGGAACTGGGGAGTCAACTGGAGCTTGGGGTGGTCGTTGGATCTTGGGAGTCCATGCTTTCTTTCTTGATGCTTACGTCTAAGGCTCCGGCGGTAGCAGACTCGGTCATGCTGGGCATATCCCTCAGCCTGGCATGTCCCCCTCATCTCTCGGGTAGTGACATCGAATACTTGGCCTTTTCGGATAATGAAAAAGAACAGGGGGTGCCTACGTGTAAGTTTTTTTACGTTAAAACTCCCACGGCAGTAGGAAATTGCAAACAATAGGTCGTAATGTCGCTGCCACGTCAAAACTGTTAGGTAAGAACCTAGCCAAGGGTAGATAGAGCCCGTGATCTTGGGTGGAATCTAGAGGCAGGCAACCTGACACAAATGTACGTGGCAGTCGGACACGCTGACCGACAGTGTGCAAACCTGGGTGTGACCTACTTACTTCCCCAGCCAGGGGACAGACGAACGCCCAGCCTCCTGTCACCACACACGGCAAGCTGTGACCATCATCATCAAGTGCCTTGCCAACTGGCGTAGGCGTTCATGGATCTCCATAGATCTCGGTCTTTGGTTTTCTGGATCAACTCTGCTGCTGATATTCCACTATGCCACCGTCTCAATCATTTCTCTTGGTCTGCCTCTGCCTCTCTCCCCCTCGATCTTTCCAGTTGTCACGATGTTCTCCAATGCCTCTCTTCTCATTACATGACCGAAGAAAGATGTTTGTCTCTTTCTTATTGTTGTATATAATGTTCTGCGGCGACCAGTTTGAACATTTTGAGACGCGCTGAAAAGCTGTTATTTGGAGTCTTGATGAGAAAGGGAAAACCGGTTGCACGACAGCAAGCACATAAAGAACTGTCCCAATTTGAAACCTGATTCACCACATCGTGCAAAACTTGTCCGCAGATTTACAGCTATTTGAAACGACACATCAAATCAAATATTTGCCCGCCGTCAAAAGAACAAATCTGTGCGGGTTCTGTTATCATGTGAAACTGGGTCAGCGACCTATTGGCCACAAATGAGGGATCATAATAACTCTGCCTGAGCTGTAGCAAATTGCCCTGGCTGAGGCCCGGGGACAGGACATCAAGTGTTTGATGTCGGCCTCTAGAGTGTTTGGGAGATTTATGTCTACAGTCAGTTCATAACCCCACCAGTACAACCCCGACGCAAAGTTTATCTGTTCCCATGTGTGGGTTCTGTATACCACACACACTGTGTTCATAGACAAAATATATGAATTCTATATACCACACACACTGTGTTCATAGACAAAATATATGACTTCTGTATACCACACACACTGTGTTCATAGACAAAATATATGACTTCTATATACCACACACACTGTGTTCATAGACAAAATATATGACTTCTATATACCACACACACTGTGTTCATAGACAAAATATATGACTTCTATATACCACACATACTGTGTTCATAAACATAGAATATGACTTCTGTATATCACACACTGGCTGCAGAAATGTGGTTTCTGAGGAAAATGCAAAGAATACCATGGACAGACAGAAAAACCAATGACCAAATACTACAGGAGACAAATGAAAATCGTAAATTGATTAGAGAAATTAGACGTAGACAGTCAAAATTTTTTGGACATG
The DNA here is from genome assembly GCA_014155875.1 of Cepaea nemoralis. Classification (NCBI taxonomy): domain Eukaryota; kingdom Metazoa; phylum Mollusca; class Gastropoda; order Stylommatophora; family Helicidae; genus Cepaea; species Cepaea nemoralis. The sequence goes on along the minus strand of JACEFZ010011627.1, from coordinate 22,599 downwards.
TTATGAGAAGAAATGGATTGGAGAACTTAGTGACAACTGGCAAGATCGAAGGGAACAGACCAAGAGGAAAATACCTGGATGGCTTGGCCACATGGCATGGTCGAGACAAGAACACTAAGCTAATCCACGACGCTGGTGATCGAGTGAAATGGCGAGTCACGACCGCCCACTGCTTTCCAGCATGGCACATGATTAATTGATTGATTGTTCAATACCATTATTATATATATATATATATTATATATATATATATATATATATATATATATATATATCATATATATATATATATATTTCCAGTTAAGCGAAACACAATTTGGATTTAGGAAAAACAAAGATGTCATCTTTGCTCTTAGACAGCTTAAAGACAAAGCAATCGAATTTAATGAAATACTCTACTTAGCCTTTGCCGACCAAGAGAATGCATTTGATAGAGTAGATGGAAACAAGCTGTGGGAAATTCTTAAAAGATATGGGGGTGAGTGCACATATAACAAACTTATGTAGAAGCTTATACAACAACAGTGAATGCACAATAAGTAAAACAGAGGTAATGACTATAAATAAAGAAGAAGTAACACCAAAGATTGTAGAACAACAACCCCCGAATCAAGTAAAGAGCTTCAAGTACCCAGGAAGTATAATATCATCAAATGGCAAATCAGAAGACGAGATCGAAAATAAGGCAAACCAGCTCATTGGACAAATGGCATCAATACTAAACAACACACATGTATCAATAACTACTAAGAAAGCACTTTACAACACAATCTTCCTACCAACTCTATGCTACCAATGTCAAACCTGGAAAATGACAGAAAAGAGAGAAAAAAAGTCACAAGAACAGAAATGAGATTCAAAACAATGTTTTCCTGTAGTGAATTTGAATAATGAAGACGAAATGAGATTTCTGAGAAGAATACTCAATGTATCAAGAAGAGCGAAAATCAGAAATGAGGAAATCAGGACTAAAGGTGGGGTTACAGCAGCGCAAGATTTCATCAGAAAATAGCAAGTTAAATGGTTTGGTCATGTAATGAGGTTACCAACTAACAGTATACTACAACAAGCAATGATGTACAGACCAAAGGGAAGCAGAGGAAGAGGCCGGCCACGTAAACGATGGACAGAGGGAATTACAGAGTCTAGGGTAAGCTTGATCCATGGAGCCCATAAGCGGGCACTCTCCCGCTGTTTATGCTTCACCTCGACACCGCAAGGTACAAGAGGAACATGATGAGATGATGGACGAGCACTCTCCTGCTGTTTATACTTCACCTCGACACAGCAAGGTACAAGAGGAACAAATGAGATGATGGACGGGCACTTTCCTGCTGTTTATACTTCACCTCGACACAGCAAGGTACAAGAGGAACATGATGAGATGATGGACGAGCACTCTCCTGCTGTTTATACTTCACCTCGACACAGCAAGGTACAAGAGGAACATGATGAGATGATGGATGAGCACACTCCCGCTGTTTATACTTCACCTCGACACCGCAAGGTACGAGAGGAACATGATGAGATGAGATGAGATTATATATATATTTTGCGCTTGCTCGCTTTTGAACTCAAGCGCAGTCCATACACACTACTTCTGGTAGCAGTGGACTGAATTTTTCCTGTGGAATAGCTTTCCTTATTACTAGTGTCCCTCGCCATCAAGCAAACCCACTCCGACTTCAGAGGTACTTGTAATTTACGTGCCCAAGTTAAGGACGAGAGGTCAACATTTTAGTCCAACTGTCCGGTGTAGGGATTGAACCGCCTACCTCGGCATCAGCACTATGGATATTTAAGAACGCGCGTTCTTATGCATTCGGCCATGCTCACCTCCCAAATGATATATGACTTCTGTATACCACACACCGTGGTTTTATTTTTCGCATATCCTTTTTTACAGGACACTGCATTCAACACCAGAATTTTTCAGCTGATTTGATGTCTTGGTAAGATTACGCTCAGTAGTTTGCCATTGCTTTATAAGCGACCGGCTCACATACCCCCGTAAGTAACCAACGCGACGCGATCCGCTACCGAATATCGCGCAGCTGCGTTACCCACGTGAATACACGGGATTGCAGAGAAAGTTGTTAAAATCTAGGCCAGTGAGACCGGTACACACTGTGTTAACGAACATAATATATGATGGTGGGGGGGGGGGGGGGGCGTTCCTCCAAAAAGACCGCTCCCCTGGCCCGTATTTGTGAAAAGTTCACTTCCGTTATAAATGCGACCCAGGGCGTCGTTTATTACTATTATTATTTTGTCACATTGCTGCTGTTGTATATGCTTCCCCCACCCCACACGTTTGCCATCATTTTCTGAACGACCGCTACTCATGCCTCTCTGTGTGTACTAACACTATATAGGTTTCCACAGCGGTGTTTCGAGCGCTTAACGATAATTGCTAATTGTCATCTGCGTCCGTAACATCTTTGCCGGTCTCTAATTTCACTTTTCCGCACACATGGGCGCGTCTCCACCCCACTCCCTTCCCGCTTGACCTTTGACCCGTGTACCATACATCCGGTCTATTGATCCACTGGCGCCCTACGTGTGTCAGACCTTCCAAGCTAGGACACAGTATTCAGATGAGTACATTTAATTTTAATTAGTTTAATAGTTTAATATTGTCATAGTGTGTTTCATGTAGTTTTGTGTTGGTTTGTATTTGTTTGTCCTGTGCTGACGAAGGCTTTGGCCGCAACGTCCAATTTGTCTCTTGTAGTCGTGTTTTAGTAAAGCTCACAATCTACTTCTCGTTTATTTGGGTGATTCATTCATTGCCTTTTTAAGCTTTACTGCAGTTCACCTCATTCTTGTTTACCATTGTCCGCTCCCTTGAACTGCTACTATATATTTCACGTTTCGTCTTCGTTGTCGGTAAGATTGTTGTCGATTTTTAGTCCATTCTGTGCGCGCGTCGTCAGTGTGTTTTCTAAGCGGCGTGCTACCCTTACCGCCCCACACACGTGTTGTTTTTCCCCTCGCTAGGCTACAACACCTTACTTTTGCACACCAGCCCTTCACCCCCACGTCCGTTAAATCTCTACCGCTATGCCTCCCACTCATCCACCTCAGTTATTTCAACAATTGAGATTATATGTCATTTTCTGCTTTAGTCTCTTACCAACAGATATCAAAATCACAGCCACTGACTTGGCTCTTAACATCTACAAAAAGACCCGCACCACATGCCATTTTAATTTCCTCAAGAACTGCCTACGGCTTCATATCACCCCACGTGGCTTCATCTCTAGATTTCACCCATCGGCAGGCACTCTCTATGACAGTTGTAGCAGACGTCTATCTAAAGTTGAGTTTAAATGTGCTACTCTTCGCATGCGATGCATTGCCGACAACCACGCGCGACAACTGTCTGACTTCAGCTCGAATATAACTATCCTCGATCAGCGTCTTAGACAACTTACCTCGAGTAATTATTTCTTGTATTGTGTTATACGGTGTATCATCAATAGCACTAACCACCATCTATACAAGTGTCTTTCCGCGGCCAAAAACGCCAAGCTAGCCAAACTCCGTGCCCCTACCTCCACTCCCTCCTCGCCCCCTCTCCCACCCCAACTTACCACTGGCTCGATAACCTAGTTGTGTGCATACCTCCCGACCTTCCCACTATCGGCATCTGAGAAATCGGTCCTCAGCAAAGGACTCAGGTTCATTACCGCTACGTCCCTGTGGTGATAGATACGCATTACTGCAGGATGTCCATCGGTTCCATCGCACTCTCAGGCTACAATATCACTTCAGAAATCAACCTCATAACGATAACTCTTCGGATCCTACCGACCATTTCTCTCACCTCTCCAACGCAGGTCTGCTTGGGTTCCCAATCCAGGGGCATCTAAGGCCCTCGATTTATACATCGACAAAACACTTTACGACATCCAAAATCTCAAATTTAAGCCACTACGATATTCCAACCTCACCGCGGATGAACAACGGGCACTTACACAGTTGAAACGCCGTGATGACATAGTTATCAAACCTGCCGATAAGGGAGGGGCGCTAGTGGTTTGGAGGAAAGACTTATATATACAGGAAGGCAACAAGCAACTGGGCGATGCCACCTTCTACAGACCAAGGATACAAGATGGGACAGTCAGAAACAACACCCAGGTCAAAAGCGTGACTAACGCCATTATCCAGCAAGGTCTTTTACCCAGCTCCGCCACCTCGTTGATCATCCACGATAGCTGCTTGGGCAAACCTGCCTTTAATATGCTGCCTAAGACACACAAACCTGGTAACCCAGGCAGACCTATCGTCTCGGCCCTGCTCTTGCCCTACAGAACGGATTTCAGAGTTTCTAGACAGCATGTTTCAGCCGTTGGTTGCCAGCCTCCCCTTCGTATATCAAAGACACCAACCACGCTATCTCCATCTTCGATTCCATCAGTTTCACTAACCCTTCTCAGTATCACATCTTTCACTTTAGATGTGACTTCACTCTACACTTCCATTCCTCACTCTGACGGCCTTCTTGGAGAAAAGGCTTAATCCCTCGATAGCCACTGGACCATTACTGCGTCTTGCGGAGTTAGTCCTCAACCTCAACTCGTTTGAGTTCAATGGGGACTACTTCGACCAGATCAGCGGTGTGGCCATGGGTACTAAGATGGTTCCCAGTTATGCCTGCCTCTTTATGGGCTATCTGGAGCACCAGGTATGGAGTCAGTACACTGGTAGGCTCCCGGAGCTCTACAGGAGGTACATTGACGACTGCTTTGGTGTCTCGGACATGCCCTTGCCTGACCTACAGAACTTCATTGCCTTTTTTTCAGACTTCCATCCCAGCATCAAACTTACCTCCACCATTTCTTCGTTGGCTGTCAATTTCTTAGACCTCAGTCTCTTTAGGTTCCGCTGGTCTATGCACGACGGTTTATTATAAACCAACTGACTCGCACTCATTCCTTCTCTATACCTCCTCCCACCCTCCCTCGTGTAAACGTTCTATTCCTTTCTCCCAACTGTTACGTCTCCGACGACTTTGCCAGGATAACAACGACTTCCATCAAAAAGCCCACGAGATGCTTGATTTCTTTCGCCTTCGTGGCTATCCTGATAATGTTCTATCTACAGCTCTTCCACCGCTGCCAGTCTATCAGTCGCACTGAGGCTCTCTCCTCCAGGCCGAAACCACGAAACAATAGACCTGTCCTCTCACTTACTTATCATCCCCACAATATTGCTGCCAAGAATATCCTTTTTAAACATCTATCCATTCTCCGGGCGGAATCGACCACTCGTGATGTCTTCTCAGAGGCTCCTCTAGTGGCATATAAGCGGGATCGTAACCTCAGAGATGTGCTGGTCCATAGCAGGCTACCCCAACCTCACCAGTCTCTTCCTGGCACGGTGGCGTGTCTTCGATCGGTTTGCAAGACCTGTCCATACGTACTTCAAACCCAGAGTCTGACCATTCCCTAAGACGACCTTCCACATCCGTGACGGTTTCTCATGCATCAGTCGCAACGTCATCTATGCGATTACCTGCCACACGTTGCGACATGAGATATGTCGGTGAGACAGGATTACGTCTTGGGGACAGATTTCGACAACATCTTTCTGACATCACCAGCGGCGCCCAGAAACCAGTATCCATACATTTCAAACAGTCCTGACCACCATGGCGTAGCCGACATACAGGTCACGGCCATCAAATCATGCGCATCCCACGAACGGGATCGGAAGACATTGGAACACCGTCTCATCTTCCAGTTGGGCACACTCTCCCCCTCACGGCCTTAATGTCCAACACAGCTTCATTTAACTTCCCACCCCACCCCTCCCACCCCTAGCTTACAGTCCACCATCTGGGTACGTGCAGATCCTTTGTATGACATCACAGTCAACTCTCTTGGCGGATTTACGTTCGGTGTTTTGCCATCATTTTCTGAACGACCGCCACTCATGCCTCTCTGTGTGTACTAACACTATATAGGTTTCCACAGCGGTGTTTCGGGCGCTTAACGATAATTGCTAATTGTCATCTGCGTCCGTAACATCTTTGCCGGTCTCTAATTTCACTTTTCCGCACACATGGGCGCGTCTCCACCCCACTCCCTTCCCGCTTGACCTTTGACCCGTGTACCATACATCCGGTCTATTGATCCACTGGCGCCCTACGTGTGTCAGACCTTCCAAGCTAGGACACAGTATTCAGATGAGTACATTTAATTTTAATTAGTTTAATAGTTTAATATTGTCATAGTGTGTTTCATGTAGTTTTGTGTTGGTTTGTATTTGTTTGTCCTGTGCTGACGAAGGCTTTGGCCGCAATGTCCAATTTGTCTCTTGTAGTCGTGTTTTAGTAAAGCTCACAATCTACTTCTCGTTTATTTGGGTGATTCATTCATTGACGTTTGACCCTGGCGACGTCATTGAGTGATCCCCGAACCTGCAAAGAAGTCAGTGGATGTGTTCATACTCTACCACAAAACACCCCCTGCCCCGTCCCGTTCCTTGCACATTGGCTTGGCCTAAAATCAATCAGCCATGCCTGCACACTGACATAATTGTCCCCTGGCCACAAATCTTGCCAAAGCTGCTCTAGTCTATAATTACAGATCACACTGGGGATTTCACGTATTCAAGAAAACAGCGCCCGACCGGGCCTGCTTGGCTTCAGGTGTCTGTGCTTGATGGGAAGGTACTGAGGCGAGAAGAGAATGAACGTACTTCTCTTGTCGGGGTGTGTAATGTCGCTGAGTGGTCCTGGGTGGATCGACAGGGGTTTGACAAGTCGTGCAGGAAGGTCAACAGGGAAACTGTCAGTACACAAACATCAGCGACAGAAAACACTCAGGCAGACAGGCAGTGACATGGAGCCAAGCTCCCCCCCCCCCCCCCACCCCACGAAACATCAGCGACAGTAAACACTCAGGACGACGGGTAAACTATAAACGGGTAGTGACATGGAGCCAAGCTAGACTAGAGACTAGAGGACGCACTAGACAACATAACATCTGAAAGCTATAGTTACCGACCGAGATCGAACCTGTCACCTCCAAATGACGACAGTGCCTCACTGCAGGAACAAATGTACTTCGACGCATGACCAACTAGTCTAGGCAGGCGAGATCGAGAGAAGATGCTGCAACGTGGTAACATGGTATCAAGTAGGGGCGAGGAACCTTTTTTTTTAATTTTCTTTTAAAGGCCACTTAGATATTTATAGCAACATTCGCCGGGCCATACAAAACTATCAACTGAACAATTAGCCGGATGTATTTGTTCAAACATTTAATTAACTCACATATTATGTGAGTGCATATTATGAAATGTATTACATCTTCACACGGAAATATCAGCGTTTATTAATGAATATACTCGGTGGTACACGGGAATTTCCTTATGAGAAGCGCGTCGCATAGTGTTAGGGAAGTGTTCAGAGGTAGCGTCGATAATTACTGTAAAACAAGTTTGTCAGCGGAATGCAATACATTTTCGAAAAAAACATCAAAGAAATTCCACCGCTTTCCACGATTTCAGTTGTCTTTGGATTCCTTGGGTGGAAGTAAATATAAGATAGCAGGGTAACTTTCATAATGATGAAACAGATAATTTTCAAATAAAATTGAACGTGAATGAGGGCAAACATTAGTGAACGCACTATATAAATAAGTGACAGTATACGAGACAGAAGATTGTGGACAGACATGATCACCAGCACCATACGGCAAAAAGATGATGCTGATGAATCGCTGTGACTCCCTAGTAAATACTTGGCAACCCCTGTGGGGGTAATGCCGCCACATGTTGGGAACCGCTGGCTTAGAGAAGAAACATACACATAATCCGTTAAGTCTCCAAACGGAATGCATGGGGAAAATGGGGAGTTAATAGGCTGCTCGACAGGAGGCAGACACAACAACGAAGTCCATATAATACAACAGATGATGGGCAACGCATCATGATGCCACCGGCAGTGTGGGAAACCGGTACACTGCTGCAGTTCTCATACAAAGAAAGGAATTAGCTGTAGCGGTGTGAAGTGCCAGCTCTTCACATATACTAGGTCGGGCTCAGATAAGGTGAATTCCCTTTCTCGCCGTCCTGAGACATCATTCGTGTCACGAGGCTGCGCCAATCACAGGTGGGGACAGTAATGTACCGGAGAGTGATCCCATACCGTTGAGACGCCGGTCAGGTGCATCACGAGGCTGCGCCAATCACAGGTGGGGACAGTAATGTACCGGAGAGTGATCCCATACCGTCGAGACGCCGGTCAGGTGCGCCAACCACCATGACTCTATAGATACGGCTACAAGGCACACACAGGTAAGAAGTCCACCTGTAGCAGACAAGAAGTTATCAGGCGATATAGCCAACACCCACCCCTGCAGTTCCCTTCCTAACATGCGACGAGACAGGTGAGTTGTGTGGAATGTATTGACTACATGTCTGATGGCAGTGATGGAGTTGCCTACAGCCTCCACAGCTGACGGCCCAGTCCGGGAACCCTGGAGTGCTCAACTGACGGCTGTACAGTCCCTCTCTCTGGGCAATGGGCTGGAGTCGGCGGACAATGACACACCCCACAGTCGTGGAGGAGACCCGACTCCTGCCTGTCGGATGTGCTGTGCTGAACCTTGACATGGTCACATCTTGGCAGCTGGAAGGTTCCAGCACCAGACATGCATGCTCCGCTCGTGTATGGAGAGGGGCAGAAGAGCTCTGCAGCACAATTCCCGAGGAGTTGCTATTTAGGTACGGGGTCAGAAGTCTCTACATCAGGACCACTCATATAAATGCCAGCTCTTGTCGGGGCTCCGGCGGCTTGAACGCCGATGTGGTGTCCCAGAGGACTGACTGCAACCATCGGTAGTCAAGTCACAGGCCCGGGAGTGGGGAGAACGCCGATGTGTGTCCCAGAGGACTGACTGCAACCATCGGTAGTCAAGTCACAGGCCCGGGAGTGGGGGGAACGCCGATGTGTGTCCCAGAGGACTGACTGCAACCATCGGTAGTCAAGTCACAGGCCCGGGAGTGGGGAGAACGCCGATGTGTGTCCCAGAGGACTGACTGCAACCATCGGTAGTCAAGTCATAGGCCCGGGAGTGGGGGGAACGCCGATGTGTGTCCCAGAGGACTGACTGCAACCATCGGTAGTCAAGTCACAGGCCCGGGAGTGGGGAGAACGCCGATGTGTGTCCCAGAGGACTGACTGCATCCATCGGTAGTCAAGTCACAGGCCCGGGAGTGGGGGGAACGCCGATGTGTGGTCCCAGAGGACTGACTGCAAACCATCGGTAGTCAAGTCACAGGCCCGGGAGTGGGGAGAACGCCGATGTGTGTCCCAGAGGACTGACTGCAACCATCGGTAGTCAAGTCACAGGCCCGGGAGTGGGGAGAACGCCGATGTGTGGTCCCAGAGGACTGACTGCAACCATCGGTAGTCAAGTCACAGGCCCGGAGTGGGGAGGGAGAACACCCTATCACAGCATCCACAACACTGGCTGATGTCCATTGTAGCAGCTTCTAGTTCACACTGTTGAACTGGGTAGGTGATTAAACAGAGAAAGACAGGCTAACTGAGAGATAAAGAGAGAGAGAGAGAGAGAGAGAGAGAGAGAGAGAGAGAGAGAGAGAGAGAGAGAGAGAGAGACAGACGAACGGACAGACAGACAGACAGACTGACAGACAGACAGACAGACAGATATAATGGATACAACACAGACAAAATTGGCGCTGATTCTGCGGAGATTTTACAAAAAAATACATACACACATAGTGTAAAAGTGAGAGGGAGAGACAAGACAGACAAAGATAATGGGTACAACACAAGACAAGATTGGTAATGATTCTGCAGAGATAAAAAGAAAAACAAACCACCCACACACACACACACAATACTCAATATGATCGACACAACAATCAGCTAAATTAACAACATGGTAGGTGGTGGACCTGCAGTCATTCCAAGGTTACAGCGCGCGCGCGCAGGTACAACTAGACCTGATCGATACGAGACACGACTAAACAAACAGACTAGGTAATGACCATGCATGGAGACTCATGCTACAGACAATGACCGGCTCTGCCTGGTGTACTCCAGCTGTAAGGATGCATTCTTGTGCTTTATTTGACGCTGGTTTATTTACTTCTGTTGGTCAGGCACACAATCGTGTAATCTATTGTTAGTGTTCTCGTTAGTCTAATAATAATACAATTCTGATAGCACTTTCACTATCTGTCAAAACACAACGCCATTTACTGCCTACTATAGTACCTTGCAGTGACGGGCAGGCGGGTCTTGTGCCTGGGTACCACTTTCACTAACCTTAATAAAGAAGGTTATCTGATCATAAGACACATCATTATTGTGTAATAGTGGCTCTACTACAAGTAACCACATTAATATTAATTAGTGTCATGATCAAGCACACAATCAAATCAGTCACTGACTTTTTTTTTGCATATCCTATTTACAGGACATCGCTGTCAGCACCAGCATTTTACTGCTGTTGTTGGTGTCTTGGCAAGTTTACGTTCAGTAGTTTGTCATTGATTTCTGAACGACCGGCTCCCATACCAACACGTTAATACCCAGCGCAACGCGGTCTGCTGCTAAATCGGTCGCAGCTGTTTCAAACGCGGGTAATCGCGTCCGTAAATCCTTAGCCACGGAGAAAGTCATTGGCTAGACTACTATATATAATATATCTCAGTCGAGGTGATCGTCACCACCTGACCGCCCTGCTTTTTTATTCACGCGAACACAATTGCCAATATGTTTCACCTGTTGTTTGAGGCTGTCAGTGTCAACAGCTAAACTATCACCTAGCAACGTTAAGTAAATGACAGGCAGCCATAAACCATCTTACCTGCCCGCTTTACCTGTGTATAATTAGAACGAGTCAGTTTCTGTCAACAAACGGTCGATAGCCAAAACACACAGAGTGTGAGTCTCGCGCGCTTAAACTTAACCTTAAACTGTCGCGAAAACAGACATGCATCTACAAGTACCACAGACACACACACAGCTTACCTATCGTCGTAAGCAAAATTTGCCTGTAGCGTGTTCAGGTAGAGAAGGAAGGCCAACACAGCGCTGGATACTAGTACATAATCCATCTTTCTCCAGGAATCCACTCAAAGATGTACGTCCGCCCAGCTCGGGCCATCTTCTGTCAATGGGTGATTCAGGTGGCCCTGAGATGTTGTGGGGTATCGCGGTGTACGTGAATAAATTTGCACCTTGACGTCGATCGCGCGCAGCCAGCCATGCTGGGGCCAGGCGAGGCCACGTGAGGCGAGTCTCTGACGAATCAGCGTCACCTCAGTTCTGCTTCAAATGCTTTATGGTAATTTTCCTTTTCACATTTCCGGAGCAGAAGATAACACAACAAGCCAATCCGTTACTAAATCTATGTAAATACAGAGATCAGTGTTAAGCCTATATAAAATGCACAGATCAGTGTTAAACCTATGTAGAAAGCACAGATCAATGTTAAGTCTATGTAAAATGCAATGTGAAATCTATGTAACATGATAGGTCCTTGTTAAATCTATATAACTACAGAGATCGGTGGTAAATATGTGTAAATATAGACATCGATGTTAAATCTACGCGTGTAAATCTATGTAAAGTATAAAGATCAGTGTTAAATCTATGTAAAATACAGACATAGGTGGTATAAAAACTATGCGCGTAAAATCTATGTAAAATACAGAGGTCAGTCATGTTCCAACAGGACAAGATTATCTATAAATATCAGACATTAGACTGACCCGGGTTCGAATCCTTGGTAAGGTGTGGATTTTTTTCAGTCGGGGGTAAAAAAGACAACCCTAACGTGCTTACCTAGGCGGTCTTAATTCCTCAGGCTCAAAACCTCCCTGTCCTACGTCACGAGGTACTATATGCAGTAGATGACAGGTTGACTGACAGCTGCCCTACAAGAACAGAACTAGCCCTGAGCCGGACACCAGCCCACTGTGGCATCCCTGGAAACGAGAAGACAGACGAGCCAGCGCAGGCTGGAGAAAACTGTCAGCAGCCCTACACAGCTCACAGTTTTAGGGAGGTAAAAACACCAGCACTGCAACATATGATGACGAATCGCGGGAGAGACAAAAACTACCAGAACACGACAGCTTAAACGAGCTGGGAGGAAATGCGCAGGCCAGAATATTCAGACTCAAACTGGACATGATTGGACTCCACTGAATGGGGTTGACTGACTCTGCCACTTGTAGCTGTGAAGCCCCAATCAAAGCTTAGAGCATGCCCTACAAGGCTGCCCCGACTCCGCCAGACTGAGAGGGCCAATCTGGTCCACAGGAGCGAGCCTTCCAGACAAACTATGAGAGATCAATGAAGACTTCAAGCAAATAGCACTGTTCGCGATCCATTCCGGAATAGAATGTTAATTGCTGCAGACGAAGAAGAGAAGGAGGTGGAGAAATAAGAAGAGGAAGAGGAGAAGGAAGAAGAGGAAGAGGAGAAGGAAGAAGAATTGGAGGAGGAGAAATAAGAAGAGGAAGAGGAAAAGGAAGTATGAGTGGAGGAGGGGGAGATATAAGAAGATGAGAAGGAAGAAAAAGAGGAAAAGTAGGAGGAAGAAAGAAGAGGAGGAGCAGGAGAAGAAGTAGATATAGAAGAATAGGAAGAGCAGAAGAAGAAGAAAATTAGAAGAATAAGAGGAGTGATGATGCTGAGGTAGGGGAGTTCAACCCCTAGGCCGGTCAGCTGGACTAAAATGTTGCTTTTTCGTCCTTGATTTGGGGGAGTAAATTACAAGTACCTCAGAAGTCGGAGTGGGTTTGTCTGATGACGTGGGACACTGGTAATAGGGAAAGCTAATCCACTTATACAATTAAGTCCAATGCTACCAGAAGTAGCGTGTATAGACTACGCTTGAGTTCAAAGTGAACGAGTGCAAAAAAATAAAATGGAGGAAGAGAAGAAGAATAAGAAGAGGAGAAGGAGGAGAAAAGGCGGAGCAGGGAGAGAAGAATAACAAGGAGAGTGGAGAAGAAGAAGAAGAAGAGAAGAAGAAGAAGAAGAAGAAGAAGAAGAAGAAGAAGAAGCAGAAGAAGAAGAAGAAGAAGAAGATATTAAATCTAGAAGACTACACGCACCAGTGGTAAATACACATCCTGACAAGCCTTTTATCTTTGGGTGCCGCGGTGACGCAGTGGTTAACGCCTGTCAAGTCTGGTCTGGGTTCCACCCCAGCAGTCAGAATGATGTTTTTCTACCAGTGACGCTCTGGGTCGGCAGCTTCATACAACATGAATACCCGGCAATCTTCATAATTATCTGGGGAGGAAAGAAGGCGGGGAAGAGAACCGACTACCCCATATCGTATGTCGTGGCCTAAAATAAGCCAAGGTTTAACATTTAACCGGCTCTGTAGTGAAGGATTCGTAATTCGTAATCCTGCATATAGCAATCGAAACACAGCCGCGGGTGATTTGGTAGCAGACTGCCTCGCGTTGGTTTTCAATCAATTCAGTATGAGTCCCGGTCGTTCAGAAAGCAATTACAAACTGGCAAAGAAATCACAAACAGCCAATAAATGATGGAGTTGACTGCGACTTTCTGTAAAGGATATGCAACTGACGTCTTGTTAACACTTCACAGGCGATGCAAAGCCATGAGCGCAGTGGGACGAGGTTTCGACCCTGGGATAAACCATACATCCTTGTCTGGATGTACGGTACTTAGACTTCACAAACATCCAACAGACTTCCACATGATGTGAGTGCTGTGCTATTGCTCTATCACAAAGACCTCGTCCCATCTCCCAGTTTCAGAACCATTGAGATCAAATATCCGTTTCGCTACAGTGAAGGAGAAAACAGGTGACAGAGAACGCTACAAGTAATCCCCACAAGGTCCCTAGCAGTAACTTGCAGGACCAGCGGCAGGCAGGTCCGACGACTCTCCTCTAGGACACAATTTCAGATAAGCAGACCGGTTTCACGAGTCTGGCAACTAACGGCACACGGGTCATACTGGGACCGGATGCGACAGATGCGCGTCTAGCAGTGGTTCTCAACGTTCGCAAGATGGCTCCCGCCAGCGGTGCCAACATGAAGCAGCAACATGTAACAGATGGGACTTGACAGTTTTAAGACACTCATACATTGATAGATACTTTTAGATAGATACATTGATAGATAGAATGCTATGATGTCGGTTCCTAAATCAATCAATCAATCAATGAATCAATCATACATTGATAGATACTTTTAGACAAGACAAGTCTGTCTTTCTATTGTCTATCTACACATGGATAAAGATTTCTGATTTCTATAATATTTCTTTTTTCTTTACTTTTTGTTTTTTGCGCTCGCTCTTTTAACTCAAGCATGGTCAATACACACTACTTTCTAGTAAGACTGGACTGAATTTTGTGTGTGGGTTAACTTTCCCTATTACCAAAGTCCCTCGCCATCAGGCCAACCCATTTCGACTTCAGAGGTGTTTGTAATAAAATTGTCTTAAAAGTCGAGAGGACTGTCTTCATTGCCCCGGGTTTTATCCCATATGGCTCGGTTTTATTTTTCACAGGGTGGCCTGCCGAAATCGTCGCACAAAACACGTACTCCGTAGTTCCAGCGACGGTCCCCATTTTGCCATGAAGACTCCCAGAGGTACTTGTAATTTATGTCCCCAGGTCAAGGACGAGAAGTCAACATTTTAGTCAAACTGTCCGGTATAGAGGTTGAACCGCTTTCCTCAGCATCAGCACACCATTCCTATCCAGTTGGCCATGCTAACCTCCTTATATTTCTTGTCAATAACATTTGGAAATATCCGTCGTCCAGATCAAACATTTTGAGAGCCACTAGTCAAATAGACTTCCTCCAGCGCAGATAACATTCATCATGGAGACGGCACTTGACTGACAGACAGAATTGGGTTTAAAACAACAAGACTATATAAATGTCAGACAAAGTATTAAGACGACTTGTGTCCACTCTGTTCACACAAAGGGTTCTATTGTGAACATATCACACCGGCACTTCTCCAAATTGTGCTTGAGTGACATCAACAGTTCTTCTAATGTTCAATGTTCCATATAAACAGTTCAAATGTTGAGTGTTTGACATCAACGGTTCTCAAAATATTGCATGACTGACAATAACGGTTCTCAAAATATTACATGTTTGATACCAATGGTTCTCCAAATATTGCATGTTCGACATCAATTGGTCTTAAACTATTGCATGAGTGATATCAATGATGCACAGGTCACATGAGTGGTTCTCCAAATGTTGCACAGGTTACATGAGTGGTTCTCCAAATGTTGCACAGGTTACATCTGTGGTTCTCCAAATATTTTTCATATGACATAAATGGTTCTCCAAATATTACATGTGTGAGATCAATGGTTCTCTAAGTATAGATCAATGGTTCTCTCTATATATATTGCATGCGTGACATACTGATTCACTGCAAAAGCAATTCTGAATAATTCTCCATTTTCAATCATTATCCTAAGTATGTGTTTCTCCATGATCCCATTATAACCAATGTTATCTGATTGTGACATGGCATTTTCACCAAACTGCAAATTTTTAGTACAGATTGATAACAAGTACTATTCTCACGACAACAGTATTGGAATAACCCGGAAACTCTCGCTGCATTTTATCACACGACATTTGATAACCCTAAGGAACTGGGGTGGACAAGGGTTAATTTTTTGTTGCATATCCTTTACAAGATATTGCAGCCAACACCAGCATTTTTAAACTGTTGTTGATGTCTTGGCAAGATTACGCTCAGTAGTTTGCCATTGCTTTCTGAGCTCATATACCCCTGTAAGTAACCAACGCGATGAGCTCCACTATAGAATCTTGCACAGCTGCGTTCCTCACATGGATATACGGAATTACGGAGAAAGTCGTTAACTCCTTCGCCAGGGAGACCGGCAAGGATTAATTACTGGTGGTAAATTCCTGGAGAAATGTCTGTGCAGGTAGGGAGTGTAAACAGAGTAGAGGACACATTTATGGTCAAAATCATGCCCATTGACTGGCGGATTAAACGTTAACGACTGTGCAAGGTACAATTACACAAAATGTTTTTTCTCCAGCGATGTGGTAAGAAAACACTGTCACGCACTCAATTATTGGAGAGTCGCAGGAAAACATTTGGGATCTGTGATTAACATGATAGAAGACAAATGTTTATAGCAAGAAAGTCATAAAATGTTATTTGATAAAATAACACCTGTGTAGGGCGGGAGAATACTGTTTACCTGTAGTATTTAGTTTCCCTAGCTTTATAAACCAGAGACATATTAGGCGGGTGTTCAGTTGATAAACTGAATTGAGTTTCAGTGCACTTTGTAACTTAATTCTTCCAATAAATTGTAGTGCATTTCTGGACACAGGGTAAGTGACAACTTATAGTAACATCAACATCTTATGATGGTGGGTACATGTTTGTTGTTCTTTTCTTTCAACAGTGGTGGTTTTTGCCTATGTGTTGCCTACAATGAAGTTCACCTGTGAATGCCGAAAGGATCTCACCTTTCTACAGCAGCAAAGAGTGACGACCTTATATCAACCACTGACTAATCAGAGCTCAACTTTTCGAACACCAAGAACTGCATACTTAGCAGCTAAGTACAAACAAACTAACACCAAACCACCCATTGGTAAATCTTTGCCAAGCAATAGCCTATCAATATAAAGGAAAGAAAAACTATCAGATGACTTTACCACCCATCCTACTACACCAGAGACTATATTCTGCAGGGGAGTAACATATAGAAATGGACCTTCATCATCATTCTTTGTGCTATTATCAATTGTGTTGTTTCATGACATAACCATCGTTCATATCATCCCAATCATCCATTATAATCTGTTAAAGTTGTCTGGAAGCAGTTAGTTCATTCTTTGATCCTAGTTACCTTTGTGTGTAACTGTGTTACATATTAATGAAATAGTGCTAAAGACACTATCTGGGGGATTCATCACTTAATATTAGGAGAGCTGTGTGGCAGGAATAATACTAGTCTTGAGTTCTAACAAGAGTGAGCTTCCTCCTCTCTGACGGCAGTACCTTTCATGTGCTATCTTAACCTTCTACATGAAAACCTTACTTAATCCCTTAGTGTAATCCTGCCAGATTTGCTGATCCAATTCATTAAGGAGTCTCTCAAGCTACTTCTGTTTTTCTTTAAGTAGTTGGGAACCACTATTTGGGGATATATATCTCTCCAGTCAAACTACACGCCACACTGATCCTATCTTGGCATTCAGGTCACCTATCAACAATTTTGTATTGCCATTTCCTTGATTGCATGCAGTACTTTGAAGACTCAACAGTAACAGAGAGATCAACTGAAGGAAAAGGGACTAATCATGTAAACAAAAACACACACAGTCTCAATAGTAACAGAGAAATCAAATGAGACACAGAAAGACCTCTACTTGTGCATTATGGGTTACACCAAAACATATGTAAAGTGAAATATGATGAAAGTATGAACATGGAGAATATTACAATTGATGGGACTGATCACAGAATAATGAAAATTTTTTACCAGAAATAAGTAGCAGCAATAAAAATTGAAAATAAAGTGAGCAGTTATGAACAGATAAAACAAAACATAAGACAAGTGTAAGTTTTGTCTCAAAATCTCTCTCTCTCTCTCTCTCTACGTGTATGTGGATGGGAGGTGTGTGTTTGTGAGTGGGGGATATGTTGGTGGGTGGGGATGTGTGTATGGGTGGGGAGATTGTGTATTGGTGGGGATGTGTGTGTATATGGGTAGGGGTGTGTGGTTAAGGGATGTGTGGCTGGGGGATGGGTGGGTGGAGGATGTGTGGTTGGGTAGAGGATGTGTGGGTGGGTGATTGTATATGGGTACGGGTGTGTGGTTAAGGGATGTTTGGCTGGGGGATGGGTGGGTAGAGGATGTGTGGGTGGGTAGAGGATATGTGGGTGGGTGAGTGTGTGTAGATTAGGAGATGGTGGGGGATGTTTGTATGGGTGGGCTCAGGATCTGTGAGTGGGCTGGGGGAGATGGGAGATTATGTGTATGGGTGGGGAGATTGTGTATTGGTGGGGATGTGTGTGTATATGGGTAGGGGTGTGTGGTTAAGGGATGTGTGGCTGGGGGATGGGTGGGTGGAGGATGTGTGGTTGGGTAGAGGATGTGTGGGTGGGTATTGTATATGGGTACGGGTGTGTGGTTAAGGGATGTTTGGCTGGGGGATGGGTGGGTAGAGGATGTGTGGGTGGGTAGAGGATATGTGGGTGGGTGAGTGTGTGTAGATTAGGAGATGGTGGGGGATGTTTGTATGGGTGGGCTCAGGATCTGTGAGTGGGCTGGGGGACATGGGAGATTATGTGGGTGAGTGCGGAATTTGTGTGTGGGTAGGTGAGGGATATGTGAGTTGGCGGGAAGATGTGTGCGTGCGTGGGGATGTGTGGCTGAGGTATGTGTGTTTGGCTGGGTGGTTGGAGGTGTGTGGGTGGAGGAGGATATGTGGGTGGGTGATTGTTGGTGGGTAATGGGATGGGTAGAGGATATGTGAGTGGGTGAGAAGATGTGTGTAGGTGGGTGGATGTGAGTGGGTGGGGGATGTGTGTGTGCTTGGGGTGTGGGTGGATGGGATGTGTGGTGGGTGGGAGGTGGGTGGTGAGATGTGTAGGTATAGGGATGTGGTGGATGGGTGGGGGAATGTATGTGTGTGTGGTTGGGTGGGGGAGTTGGAGTGAATGGGGGATGTGTGGGTGGGTGGTGGATGTGTCTCATAACATAGTAATATGCATTGTTTATGTTTACAAAATTCATTTGACAATGTTTTTTTCTTATGCACTGTTGATGAAAGAAAGATGAGTGATTGGAAGGGCCGAATGTAAGATGGGCCTGCGTGCCCAATTTGTTACCCTTTGAAAATAAAGTCTGTTCGTTCGTTCTCTCTCTCTCTCTAAAGTGAAATAATAATGACAGAGATCAAAGAGGGATCAGGAATATGAGATGTAAGTTATAAACAATCTGTATTATGCAAATGAGAAAATATTAATGTCTGAAATTGCAAACGATCTGCAACAACCATTGGACGTTGTGATAATAAACAGTGCAAAAAAAGGACATTCCTTGAATATCTAGAAAACAGAAATAATTGTGACATTAAATAAGATATCACCGAAATGTGATATTACAACAGAAGGAAACGTGCTCAGTCTGTCAGCAACATCAAATATTTGAGGATAATCAGAACATCTACTTTTGTGTTACCAGGGCTCTTCCCCCCCCCCCCCACACACACGTACATATGCATGCACACACATGCGCATGCATGCACACACACGCGCATGCACACAAACACAGAACAGTCAGACTGTAACCCACCATGCATGCCACATAAGGCCACTAGGGAGGATTGGTGTGAGGCTGGCTGCCTCATCCTGCAGACAATTTGAACAGCAAATTCCAACCAGTCATGAACAAGTCTACACAGGGCTGGGCGTGAGTTGGTGGAGGGCTTGGCATGAGTTGGTTGGGAAGATGAAATGCAGAAGAAAAAGAATAACATGAAATGGAAGTTGTGGCACAGATTAAGAGTGGAATAGGGAGAGCAACGGCTGCATTTCAGAAAATTAAAAGCATCTTACGTAATAAGTCACTTTCATAGAATGTCAGATATTGGAAGGCCCCGGTTAACGTCGGGGTTACGTTCTTGGAAAACGCGGCTTTAAGTGAAACGAGGTATAGTGAAACACTTTACAGGTAAATACACAGGTGAAAACGTTATGGCGGAACGTAGCGATGTAAAGTGAAGTTATGTCACATTGTGACAACAACTTTATAGCGAAACGACGTAAACTGAAGCAACGTATAGCTGGGCCTTCCAGTAGAGAGAGAGAGTACTGAAATATTATATAATATAGGATCGCATCTTGCAATTTGAACGAACAAATTAGGAAGAACTTGGAGTCAACAGAGAAGTGCTTTCTAAACAAATGATGTGAATACCTTGTGAGAATAAACGATTGCCTGGAAGAGTCTATTAAAAGTAGAACATTATATATGCAACTATATGAAAGAGAGACAGTGTTCTTTGGTCATAGAATGTGAAGATAGACGCTGGAGAAGATCTTGACAGATGGAAAGATGAGTGGTAGAAGAGGTAGGGAAGACAAGAGAGAAATGATGCTGGATGTTCTAAGATGGTGGCATGAAGGAACACCATCAATAGTATTGATCCAGAATACCAAGGGCAGAGATTATGGAGGGATATGAACACCTATTACATCTCGCAAGACACATAATGATGCTGTGTTATTATCAGAAGGACAGCAGAAAGAATATTAATGAAAATAAGTTAAACTGTTTTATAATAATTAAGCAACCAAAATTAAAATTAATAAATTATGTCCAGTTTAACCTTTCCATTTTCCTATTTAAAATTTATTCCCTATTTTAAATGTATTCGTTATAGTTTTGCTATCAGTAGCTGGATGACGGTCTGGTGTTGCCTGTGGCTCATGACTGTCCTTACTGGATGTGTATATCCTATCACAGACGTCATTCACTGCCTCTGAAATATGATTGGTCACAAAATTTTGAGAAGATAATGTGGTGGTTTCCTCTTGCCTTCAGCATCCACAGCTATTTCCGATTGTCAGGACAAGTCAGTGCCCTGTTCTGTTCAGCTGAAAAGTTGTCCACTTATCCCAGTGGATACTCGTTCCCCAGGGCTGCGTTAGCCACACTGTGGCATGTTTCCTATCCTCTACCACTGGGAGGTGAGGTGCAGTTGGTATTTTCCCTTCCTAAAGTTATGGTCTAAGTGATGGCCAAATCTCTTCACTTTTAGCAGCAATTAAAATGGGAAATAAAGAGGGCAATTATGAACAAATAAAAATAGGAGTAAGACAGGGATGTGTCTTGTCACGGGATCTCTTCTTCCTCTATAGCAAAGTAATAATGAGAGAGGTTAAAGAAAAATCAGGAATACTAATCGGAGGTTATAATATGAACAATATACGCTATGAAGGTCACACAGTATTGGTGGCGGATGATGCAAGCTGAAATATACAACATACATATTCACATAGCAATTTGAATTGTCTACCAACCATGGTAATTTTAAAATTACTATCATGTAATGTAGTTTAGTTTGAACAAAGTTAGTTCATAAATAAAAGGGAGGCTCTATTCGCAATTCTATTGCGAATAGAGAAAAATTATATTCGCAATAGAATCGCGGGAAGTAACAAACATGTCACAGCGTCTGCTCACTAGTCAATTTTAGTTTGAGCCATTAAGAAGTCTAAGAAGGTGGTTAATTTATTTAGGAGTGTTCACTGTTGTGAGTTTGATTCTGCCGAATTCTCCGTAATTTTTAATGAATCACCCTTTTTACTTCTGTCCGTTCTTCTGGCATCCCGTTTTATTTTTACATTATGTTAGTCCTTTTTAAATATCAAGAATAATTTTCCAGAACTTGTATCCCCAATACAAATAACAATCCCTACAAATAATTGTGTCCCCAGGCGAGTTCAAGGATTGTCAACTTTTGTTTCTGTACACTTACTGGTATGTTACCAGGCATCCATGTTTGTTTACGTTACCGTCCTACAGTACTTTGTATGTCCTAATAATTCTGGTCCAAGCTGACAGTAATATGCTTCGATCATCACACTTTATTTACATGCTTCGAGTTTCTCAGTTCTATATTTTAGTTCCTAATGTTTAATATTTTTACGTATTTGCTGAAAATGAAAAAATAAAAATTTACTTCACTGATGAGGAATTGAACCTCGAGCTCCTGCTTGACAGGCGGAGACGCTTATCACTACGCTACTGAGGAGACGTTAACACATCAGCAAAAATTTATAATATAGCTACACACATAGGAATAATCATGTGACCTAACTCTACTGCGAATATAATATTTTTCTATTTGCTATTCAGAATTTCTATTGCGATTTTTCTATTGAAAAAATATATATATATATAATATGAATATGTGGAAGACAATTCGGATTACTGTGTTTTATCTAATTAATTTTAGTTTAGGGAGAGTTTATTCGTAGAGCTCTACGAATAAACAAAGCGTTTATTCGTAGAGCCCTACGAATAAACAAAGCGTTTATTCGCAGGGCCCTACGAATAGACACTTTGTTTATACACAGGGCCCTATGAATCGATACTTTATACTTAGTTGAAGTATGGCTGTTTAAATATCAGGCGAGTTTAAGAATTGTTAACTTGCGTTTCTGTACACTTACTGTTTACAGGCATCCATCTTTGTTTACGTTACTGACCTACTATTTCCTACTATTTATGTCCTGATAATTCTGGTCCAAGCTGACAGTAATATGCGTCACCTCAGAGAGACATGATTAGGGTCGTTAGGCAATACAAACACCAGGCTTTCGACTGATTGCCCTCATGAATTAACAAATAAACAAGGAAATGCTACGGATATAAAGTGCAGGAAAACCTGGTATATGTGAAGCGGGTTGAAAAGAGAGAAGAGAGAGATAGATAATGAAGATAGTGTGTGAGACAGATATGTGAGATATGAGAAAGATGGGTTGGTTGAAAAAACAAAAAAAAAAGGGGGGGAAAAAAA
>JACEFZ010011626.1:0-19506 GCA_014155875.1 Cepaea nemoralis | reverse complement strand
TAGTGGAATGTCTGTAGGTAATGGAGGATTGAGGTCAATTATAGTGGTGGCCAGTGCATTCACCGATGGGCTCCGTGGTGCTGGACCCAAATCTTCCCATGAGGTCAGACTTCTTCGTGGGTACATGAACGAATCACCCACAGTCAAAAAATGTAACATTACATAATAATAGAGTTAAAATGTGATAGGGATATTGGTCGCATCAGCCATCGGGTGCCGTTTGGTCAACATGATGTAGACGCTCCAATACATCCATCAACTACGACAATCACATGGCGACGAGGTCCGTCACCTGACTGTCTTTACTGAACAATGGAATAGCCACACACTTCCGATTACAAAAGTCGCTTAAAAGTCGACAGGGTCGACTTCATTGCACCGGGTTTTATCCCATATGGCTCGGTCCTCTTTCCGCAGCACGGAAAGCGTCGCACAAAGCACGAACTCCGTAGCTTTTAGCGACGACCCACAGGAGTCTCCGAACATTAACTCGTAAAAATGAAGGGGGCGGCCGGGAACGAACCAAACCTTGAACACGAGTCAACCCGGGTTACCCCTTCGACAAAGACCCCAATACATTCCGGTACAAATACCGAAAAAAAAAATTCAACTTTCAACACAACCACCCCATACAAACAATCCCACAAAATAACCACTTCCACGTTCACACACAACATCTCAATCACACGTTCACACACAACATCTCAATCATACGTTCACACACAACATCTCAATCACACGTTCACACACAACATCTCAATCATACGTTCACACACAACATCTCAATCACACGTTCACACACAACATCTCATCATACGTTCACACACAACATCTCAATCATACGTTCACACACAACATCTCAATCACACGTTCACACACAACATCTCAATCACAGTTTCAGACACAAATACACCACATACAAACATTCACACACAACTACATCTCAATCAAACAAACGAACACACCAAACGTGTTATCTTTAATGGAAGGACACACAAGAATGTTCAATGCCAGCCAATGATACGAGTCACGTCTGCTTAATCCAAATCTGGTGTCAGGGATGAGTTCAAGGCTAAATGGACTTCAACTTTGCAAGAAGAGAGCCTGCTCAGAAACTCCCGCCCATCCGGGACACTCGTTAGCGTATTCTGTGGGAGGGACAATGGCATCATAGTTCACACTCTAAATAGAGTGGACCAAGAGGTTATTGTAGCGTATTTTATGCGATAGATGCATAAATAATAATTAGCACTCTAAATAGGGTGGACTAAAGAGTATTGCTAGCATGTTCTATAGGATAGATTAATGTATACTAGTTAACAAGATAAATAGAGTGGATTAGAAAGACTTGATTAGCATGCTATATAATGCATAACATACAAGTCAACACTCGTTTTCCTTCGATCGTTTGCTTTGAACTCAAGAGTAATCCACATATGTTCTACAATTGCGTGCTCATTTTGCGTGTGGATTAGCTTTCCCTATTACAGTGGGATGTGACCTCAGACGACCCCACTATGTCCTGCCAGTCATGTCTGCTACCGACGTTCCTCCATCCTATAATATCAAACTGTCCATCAGCTTCTCTCTTGGTCTCCCCCTGACTCTTTCTTCTCCAGCCTTCCCGTTGTGACGACATATTCCAGCTGTCCTCTTCTCATAATATGCACACACAAAGTAGCTACCGTCCTCTGATGCGAGTAACCAGTTCTCTTAATGAACTAATACATTTCAAGATTTCTTCATTGCTCTTCTATCTGTCAACGTTGTTCTCATAATTCATTAATTACATCACATCTCCAAAGCCTCCACAAAATTCCTTACTTGTCTGTTTATTGTCCTTGATTAGCTTTCGTACATCAAGATTGGCTTGGTATAGCTCTTACGAACAACAACAACTCTTAATTTACATAATACGCAGACTCATTCTTCCAAGGTGAACGGCTGATGTCATTGGAACAACAAGAGAAATGCACACACAGACACCCACAGACACACACAGACACACACAGACACCCACAAACTCAATGATGACAAAGTTTTCAACCTGAATATATTCCCAGACACGCCCCTGCAGGCACGGCTCTGATCTCATGTGCTTCACGATGGCCTGCACACACTCAGCCACACAGGGCACGAAACTCCGGCAGTTGCCCAGCACGTCCCGGTACACGTCCGTGGTCTTGATGTGCTCCACAAACTTGGGCAGATCCGTGCACTCTCCCCACGTCTCGTTGGTGCACATGCTGTAAACAATACACATTACAATCAATGTATGCAGGAGTTGGAAGTACCTAATTCTTCTTCTTCTTATCCTTATACTCATCCTTCTCCTCATCCGTCAGGAGCCCTCGAGAACAGTGCATTCGTGAACCGAATGACGAGATCGGAATAGACTTTACGACCCTCGAAGCGCAAGGTAGGCGGCTTAAACAATACACCACGGAGACCTTTCTGTCAACACAGCTAATTTACATATCAAAGGACAAACACTCAGCAGCCACTCTTACCTGAGAACACACACACACACCAACCACTCGTACCTGAGAACACACACACAGTAGCCACTCGTACCTGAGCACAAATACACATCACCCACTCTTACCTGAGAACACACACACACCAACCACTCGTACCTGAGAATACACACACATCAACCACTCGTACCTGAGAACACACACACACACACACATCAACCACTCTTACCTGAGAACACACACACACATCAACCACTCGTACCTGAGAACACACACACAGCAGCCACTTGTACCTGAGGACAAATACACATCAACCACTCGTACCTGAGGACAAACACACATCAACCACTGGTACCTGAGAACAAATACACATCAACCACTCGTAACTCAGGACAAACACACACCAACCACTCGTACCTGAGGACAAACACACATCAACCACTCGTGCCTGAGGATAAACACACAACAGCCGCTCCTACCTGAGGACAACACATACCAGCCATTCCTACCTGAGGACAAACACACCACAGCCACTCTTATCTGAGGACAAACACACATCAACCACTCGTACCTGAGGACAAATACACAGCAAATCACTCCTACCTGAGGATAAACACACAACAGTCACTCCTACCTGAGGACAAACACACAGCAGTCACTCATGACTGAGGACAAACACACAACAGTCACACGTACCTGATGACAAGCATAGAACAGCCAGTCATACCTGAGGACAAGCATAGAACAGCTAGTCATACCTGAGGACAAGCACAGAACAGCAAGTCATACCTGAGGACAAACACAAAGCAGCCACTCGTATCTAATGACAACCACACAGCAGTCAGTCGTATCTCAAGACAAACGCACAGTAGCCACTCGTACCTGATGCCCAGATAGTCCAGACAGGTGGACATGATCATGTTCTGTTTGGGGAAATAAGTGGTCATCCCCAGGCACATCTCATCGTGCGCGCTAAACCCAGTGATGATGGTCCTGTTGAAGACGAGTGTGTTGAAGACACATCTGGTGCGTAGCTCATCCCCGGGGTACAAGAGAAAGTCGCTGGGACTGCCAACAGAGAAACAACATCAATTTAAAACCAACATGTTCATTGGGAATATCCAAGCATGTGTGATTATTGTGATCGTGTGAGAACAAAAGATGTTACTAAACTTTTTACCGAAAATATATAGCCATAATGTATAATAGAACTGTTAAGAAACATATGCAAAGTAAAAGAAATGGAGATGTTTGGCCACCATAGATCATAACTTTAGGAAGGAAAATCCCAACTGCACCTCCCAGTGTTAGAAGATCGGAAACACTTTTCGGTGTGGCTAACGCAGGCCTGGGGACCAAGAATCTACCGGAATAAGTGGACATCTCTGCAGCTGAGCAGAGCAGGGCACCAACTTATCCCGACAGACGGAAATGGTAAAAGAAACCCATGTGGCTGTGGAAGACAAGGGGAAACCACCACATTATCTTCCGAAGATTTCATGAATAGTCACATGTCAGAGACAGGAACGGCTGTTTTAGGACATCCTCGTCCAGTAGGGACAGTCAATAGCCACTGGTGACACCAGACTGTCATTCAGCTGTTGTTTGTCCATCAAGATTGATGATGACCATTCATTTCATCCAGTGGGGTTGAAGGTATGGAGCCGTGAGTTCTAAGATGGCTGATAAGGCCTATTTTTGCTCGAAATGTTCTTTGACAATGTGGACAAAGAATGCTTGACGTTTCTGGAGGAGGATTTCCTGCAGTGGTTTTTCTGTCCTGCCTTTTCTTCACAGCTCTTGCAGTCCTAGTTGCCTCACACGTGACTGCACCCTTGCGTAATAATGCACGCCACGTATTTCGGTCTCTGGCTGCAGTCTCCCAGGTGTCATGATGAATTCCAAAAGCATTCAGTGAGATTTTCAGTGTCTTTAAAGCTTTTCTTCTGGCCGCCTTAGGAGCGTTTACCACAACTCGCCGTAGAAACATTCGTTTAGGGAGCCTGTGATCTGGCATGCGAGTCAAGTGACCAGCCCAGCGAATCTGATTCTTCATAAGTAGAGTGTGGATACTGGGCATGGACGCTCTTTCTAGGAACTTCAGTGTCTGGGATCATGTCTCGCTATTTAATCTTCAGTAGCTTCCTAACGCAGACTGTGTGGAAGTGGTTTAATTTCCTAGCGTGTCGCTGATAAACAGTCCAAGTTTCACAAGCATATAGCAGTGTGGATAATACAACTGCTTTGTAGACTTTCAGCTTTGATTGCAGGCTTATTCCAGTTCTGTCCCATACATCCTCGCTTTTCCTTCCACTCCAGAAAAATGTGTAGTCGACACCTACTTCATAGATTTGGCCTTCTTCTGCAAGTCGTGTCTCGCTCAAGGCTGCAATGTCGATGTTGTACCTGCCCAGCTCTCTCCCAATCAGTGCTGTTTGTCTCTCTGGACCTGACGTGCCGTCTCTGTCAAGTAGTGTGCGTACATTCCAAGTTCTGATTGTCAAGGGAATATGGTTTGCTCTTCTAGCTTTACCTGTTTGTTCTTAGTTTGTATGTCGACCGTAGTTTAGGGTACCCACCAGCCGCGGCTAGCTGGTTAGGTAGAGATGGAGCAGACAATGTTTAAGGAAACTTTTCTAGCCCCTTCCTCATGCTATAGAGGTGATCAGTGTGTTCCTATAGAGGGTTGCTCAGTCGCTCAGGAGGCTGCCGAATCCCACTGCTGCTCCGGTCAGTAGAAGACGACCATATGGCATGAGCCGCCCGTGTGCAGGTCTGCAACTACGGCTGCCGGCGTACCCACGCCTGCCGAGTCGCCGCTCGCCCATCGCCACAGGGCTTGAAGGTGATATATAAGGTTGGATGAAGAATGACTTGCGAGATGAAATGAATTAAAGTGGGGAAGAGTTGCGCAATTCGTCGACCACAATCTCTCGCTTGAGTCCATATGAGTCCAGTGGCAAGACAAGTCGAGACGACTGGAGACGAATACAGGTGCAGTGGATGACAAGGGCGCTCTACGTGCCTTGCCGTGCTCACTACGTCCCACAACGCTTTGCAGGTAAATGCCATCTTACCCGTTGAATCAGGAATTATTTCTTCCGCGCAGTCTGCCGAATCCTGTCTTCACATGCTGGGTAGGCATACCCAAGCCATTGCATACTGTCTAAGAGAAATGATGCTAGATGGACTGAGAGTTGCATGGATGGATATCAGCAGCAGAGTTGATCTAGAGCACCAAAGACCAAGATCTGTGGGGAGTCATGAACGCCTATGCCAGCTGGCGTGGCACTTGATGATGATGATGGTTCGATGAATACTTTGTCTCTTGGCGGAGGTCAGCGGCTTGATGGTTCACGCTGATAATGTCAGTGGCGCGGTATGACGAGGGTTCCATGCCTCCCTTCGTCGTCCGCCAGCAGAGGCAAAGACTGGCCGCCTCCTCCCTGCACCCAGGCTTACAAGATGTGATGGTGCTATGGCATCACAGACTCCTGCAGCTCCCCGCTCTGGACGTGTTATGTTGAACTGATTCAGTACCAAACAAAAAGTCGGTTTGGACTAAACATTGGACACAATCAAATGAACAAGTGCCATCATGTAACGTTCCGTCGCTGAGAATTGAAATTACAGAAGATACCACGAAATAAAATACATAACACGATGACCTTAGCGCATCGATATCTCGTCCTTCTGTCCACATGGAAGGTCCCATGGCTATATATGGTCCTTAAGGAACTGAATCATTTACTTGACTTGAACCTCTGTGCAATGATATTGGGTATAGGCTAGCGTGTCTGTGGCACTACAAGATGTTTACTGTCCATGCAATGATATTGCCTAAACCTACCTTGTCTGAGCCACTACAAGATATTCACTGTCCATGCAATGATATTGTCTATAGCTTCATTGTCTGTGGCACTACAAGATGTTTTATGTCCATGCAATGATATTGTCTACATCTACCTTGTCTGTGGCACTACAAGATGTTTACTGTCCATGCAATGATATTGTCTATAGCTTCATTGTCTGTGGCACTACAAGATGTTTACTGTCCATGCAATGATATTGTCTACATCTACCTTGTCTGTGGCACTACAAGATGTTTACTGTCCATGCAATGATATTGTCTACATCTACCTTGTCTGTGGCACTACAAGATGTTTTATGTCCATGCAATGATATTGTCTACATCTACCTTGTCTGTGGCACTACAAGATGTTTACTGTCCATGCAATGATATTGTCTACATCTACCTTGTCTGTGGCACTACAAGATGTTTTATGTCCATGCAATGATATTGTCTAAACCTACCTTGTCTGTGCCACTACAAGATGTTTTATGTCCATGCAATGATATTGTCTACATCTACCTTGTCTGTGGCACTACAAGATATTCACTGTCCATGCAATGATATTGTCTACATCTACCTTGTCTGTGCCACTACAAGATGTTTTATGTCCATGCAATGATATTGTCTACATCTACCTTGTCTGTGGCACTACAAGATATTCACTGTCCATGCAATGATATTGTCTATAGCTTCATTGTCTGTGGCACTACAAGATGTTTTATGTCCATGCAATGATATTGTCTACATCTACCTTGTCTGTGGCACTACAAGATGTTTACTGTCCATGCAATGATATTGTCTATAGCTTCATTGTCTGTGGCACTACAAGATGTTTACTGTCCATGCAATGATATTGTCTACATCTACCTTGTCTGTGGCACTACAAGATGTTTACTGTCCATGCAATGATATTGTCTACATCTACCTTGTCTGTGGCACTACAAGATGTTTTATGTCCATGCAATGATATTGTCTACATCTACCTTGTCTGTGGCACTACAAGATGTTTACTGTCCATGCAATGATATTGTCTACATCTACCTTGTCTGTGGCACTACAAGATGTTTTATGTCCATGCAATGATATTGTCTAAATCTACCTTGTCTGTGGCACTACAAGATGTTTACTGTCCATGCAATGATATTGTCTAAATCTACCTTGTCTGTGGCACTACAAGATGTTTTATGTCCATGCAATGATATTGTCTACATCTACCTTGTCTGTGGCACTACAAGATGTTTTATGTCCATGCAATGATATTGTCTACATCTACCTTGTCTGTGGCACTACAAGATGTTTTATGTCCATGCAATGATATTGTCTACATCTACCTTGTCTGTGGCACTACAAGATGTTTACAGCTCAATACCATTGTCACCCGATATTAATGACATGTTCAATAATTCTGCAGCACAGACTTATCATACTCACAGACGTAACTTGAAGCCATTGTGCCATCTTTTATAATAAATCACAATGAATCAACATAGGTATCTATATGAGTACTGATGTATGGGCATTATTGCTTGAAAATCTGGCTGGGGGTCCGGAGGTTCGGGGGGTCCTGTAGGCGGTGGTCGTCAACGTGGTTCGAACGGGGAAATTTTTTTGTTTGGTATGTGGAAAAAATGTTGTGAAGTGTGGGATGTGGCTAGACGATTCACACTATCATCATACGCGTTACAAATGAAAACCTTAAAATATAAAGATGGCCGGTATTATTGATTGTAATGGGTATGGCTTAGTGAAATTCGGTGATAAGAGGTGGATGTTGGTTATTAGTCAGCTGTAGAGTGTGTAGAGGTGTAGACACTATCATCATACAGGTTACAAATGAACACCTTAAATAACAAAGATAGCCATTGGTATTGATTGCAGTTGGTATGATTTAGTGGAATTCATTGGTAGGGATGGGTGGCAGTTACTAGTGAGCTGTAGAGGGTGGAAGTGGTGTTGAAAATGAAAACCTTAAAAAAAAAAGAAGGCCGGTGTTGTTGATGGTAATGGTTATGGCTTATTGAAATTAAATTAGAATGGGTGAGTGGTGGTTACTAGCGTGCTGTAGAGGGTCATAGGGGTATAGCCACTATCATCATACAGGTTACAAATGAAAACCTTAAAAGTAGTGATGGCTGGTATTAGTGATTGTAGTGGGTATGGTTGATACACACATACAGACATGAGCAATGACAAATACACAGAAACACACATACACAACCACACACACGCAAACAGACAAGAAGAAAGATCCATACACACTCACACAGATAGACACACAATGGAACAAAGACACATAAATACAAGTACAGAGATATCACAAGTGCAGACACACGCAACCTCACATACAGACAAGAAATATACACTTGTACAGGCATGAACGGTGGCAAATACAAACATACAGACAAGAAAGACACACACTGGAACAAATAGACGCTGGAACACAAAGTTCCAGGGACTGCGAATACCACAACTTTCCTGTTAACGGACGTGGATGTCCGAGAAAACGTCTTACCATTACTACTACTACTACTACTACTACTACTACTACTACTACTACTACTACTACTACTACTACTACTACTACTACTACTACTACTACTACTACTACTACTACTACTACTACTACTACTACTACTACTACTACTACTACTACTACTACTACTACTACTACTACTACTACTACTACTACTACTACCATAAGTTGGCGGGTCAGTAAGTCATCGGCGCCATATACAAAAGTCATAAAGTGGGCGAACGGTGGAGTGAAGAAGTGATTCAGTGGTCGTACGAAGGAGGGCGGGCGGTTGTGTGAGAAGAAAAGCATGGCGTTGTCTACAAAACACCACGTCACCACTGTAGTGTCGTGTGCACAATGCAGATAGCGTATAAAATAGACGGCGTCTCTTGTGATCAGCTACTCTGTGCCAGCCGTTCGTTTTACAGCAAATATTTCGTCATTGTTCACGTGCTGACTTGGCTAATCAATAACCTTCGCCACAAAATTATTTGTGAAACAGGCTGGTGTGGTAGATATTATATATATATATATATATATATATATATATATATATATATATATATATATATATATATATATATATATATATATATATATATATATATATATATATATATGCTGTAACACGAACGGTTGGTACAGAGTTGCTGCTCACAAGAGACGCCGCCTAGTTTATACACTATCTGCATTGGGCAAACGACACTACAGTGGTGATGTGGTGTTTGTAGACTTCATGCTTTTTTGCTCACACAACCGCCCGCCTGCCTCCGTATGACCACTGAATCACTTCTTCTTCGCCCACTAAATTTTCTTCCTCTTCTTCAGCGTACCGAGCCATTGATGTTCTTTGCTGCAGATACAGTCCGTCTCCATTCGTCTCTCTGGTTGACCGTCTCTTGCCTGTCGTTGATTCTAAGTGCTTGTAGGTCTATATATATCGAGGTAGACCAGGAAGACGGTGGAGAGATTATATATATATATATATATATATATATATATATATATATATATATATATATATATATATATATATATATATATATATATATATATATACTCTCCACCGTCTTCCTGGTCTACCTCGGGGTCTACGGTCATTTATTTCCTGAGTGTAAAGGAGGTTTGTTTCCCTATTATCTTTAATTCTTTCTATATGCCCCAGCCATTGCAATATATTAACCCTCATGATACCGGTGGCTAGCGGGGACTTAAACAGATCATAAATGTCTTTGTTACATAATCTTTTCCACTCTAAACTTTGTGTATCCCTAATAGCTCCAAAGATGCTTCTTAATACATTGTTAATGACTTATGCATATGACGCCGATGACGTAGGGACCCGCCAATCTATGGTAGTAGTAGTAGTAATGGTAGGACGTTTTCTAGATCATACGCGACAGTTAACAGGAAGGTTGTGGTTTTCGCAGTCCCTGAAACTTTGTGTTCCAGCGTCTATTTGTTCCAGTGTGTCTTTTTTGTCTGTATGTGTGTATTTGTCACCGTTCATGTCTGTACAAGTGTGTATTTCTTGTCTCTATGTGTGGTTGTGGGTGTCTGCACTTGTGATGTCTCTGTACATTGTATGTACGTTTCTTTGTTCCATTGTTTGTGTGTGTGTTGTGTGTGTGTGTGTGTGTGGATCTTTGTTCTTGTCTGTACGTGTGTGTGGTTGTGTGTGTCTGCACTTGTGATGTCTCTGTACTTTCGTGTATGTGTCTTTGTTACATTGTGTGTCTATCTGTGTGAGTGTGTATGGATCTTTGTTCTTGTCTGTACGTATGTGTGGTTGTGTGTGTGTTTATGTGTATTTGTCATTTTTCATGTCTATATGTGTGTATCAACCATACCCACTACAATCACTAATATCGGCCATCTTTACGTTTTAAGGTTTTCATTTGTAACCTGTATAATGATAGTGTCTATACCACTACGACACTCTACAGATCACTAATAACCGCCTCCCACCCTTTCTAAACTAATTTCACTCGGCCATACCCAATACAATCAATAATACCGGCAATCTTTACTTTTTAAGGTGTTCATTTTAAACTCGTATGACGATAGTGCGAACCGTCTAGCCACATCCCAATCTTCACATCAATTTTCCACCAAATTTCTCCGTTCTAACCACGGAGCCGACCGCTGCCGACGGGACACCCCGGACCTCCGGAACCCCAGCCAAATTTTCAGGTAGTAATGTCCATACATCTCTACTTATGTGCTGTGTAATGGACGGTAACTTCTCAATTGTGTGTGTGTGTGTGTGTGTGTGTGTGTGTGTGTGTGTGTGTGCATATCCTATTTACTTGATATCGCTGTCAATACCAGAACTGCTGTTGTTGATGTCTTGGCAAGTTTACGTTTAGTAGTTTGCCATACTTTCTGAACGACCGGATCCCAAAACAGGTGTGTTTTGAACGCAGGTAACCGGCCTCACGAATCGTGCCCACAAGACCTTAGCCACGGAGGTCGACAATCTAACTTTAGCACACGAAAAGAGCATTTTATAAACGCATTAATATCTAAAAACAAAAACAAAAAACAATTAATCTACCTTTAAAACAAGCAAATCACATTTACTCAAAAGATGTATCCCCAGACACGGGACATTGGATTTACACATATTTACAACGCACACACACCAAACAATGACACAAGATGGACACACGTAAAACCTGTCTGTTCTTGCATCAATGACATGCTCGCCTTTCGTGCACTAACACGACAGCTGGTACTCACAAACGATGGACTGTCGGTGTGTAGTAGTTGTATATCTTCTCGTGTGTCAGGTTGGTCACGTGTTGTTGATCTCTGATCACCTGGATGTCCATCCGTTTACCTGGACGACAAGAGGACACGTTTCCTCTCAACATCATTGATTATTCTATTTCACAACTTCTCACTTACATCTAGAAATGTCTTTGATCAAAATTATCAATCATGCTCTGTCTGTCCGTCCGTCCATCCGTCCGTCCGCAAGCCCACCCGTCCGTCCGTCCGCAAGCCCGCCCGTCCGTCCGTCTGTCTGTCTGTCTGTCTGTCTGTCTGTCTGTCTGTCTGTCAGTCTGTCTGCCTTTGCCTCAGTGGCTATATCCATCTCTCCGTCACATCCCATGTCTATCTGTCTACCTTTACCTCAATGGCTGTATCTATCCCTCCATCACTTCCCCTGTCTGTCTGTCTGCATTCCCTGCTAGCCTATCAGCCTGTTCATTCCCACGTACACCCGCACGACCAGGGCAAAATATCCATACAATTCTCACAATATGTAACCTCTGAAGCGACGAGAGTCATTAGACACGAATCATTCCTTTCTCCACCTTGCTAAGCATATTCTTTGAATCCGTAATGAATACGTGTGTTACAGTAGTCTCCTCTAGCCACCGGAATGCTGCTGTTACTGCCTCCACGTCCATTCTCATTGCTAGAGGTCTTAGTCTCATATGCCAGACTCTCCTTTTTCAATACTCGCCCGTTAACCTTTGCAATAAAGCCCCAGCCACTACGTCTGTTTCTCACCACTGACCCATCGGTGTTGATAGACTATGTCACCTTGATGTGTGTTGCTCAGGATTAGCTGTTGCACTTCAAACTCAGAGCGGCCCGCTGCCCATTCTCTGCTCTCACGTCCCAGTGTTATTATTATATTGTGCCAGTCCGTTGGCTGTTGACAAAGGTATCGAGCACAAAGCACGTACTCAAGTACTCCGTTGCTTCGACGATTACACATTGCAGCTTCACAGCGACTATCTTCTCTAGAACCTTCCCAAAGGTATTTTGAAGGGTGATGATCCTTAAGCCACTAAGCTTTGAATGATCCTTGAATGGTTATGGGAGAGGAATGAGATAGCTGTGCACCCAATCCTGCGGTACTGATGCTGTCCTAATGCTCTGGTTAAAGCAGTCGGTCATCTCCTCCAGGTCTACTTCGCTCAAAGCCTTCATGTGGCCATACCTGACCTCATCAGGCCCTGGTGTCGTGTCTTTTGCCTTTTACAAAATATGTTTAACATCTTCCACCCGTATCTGCATACTGCATTAACATCTTCCACCCTTCATACTGCATATTTTTTATGGTGCGAGATAACTACTCTCTAATTGCATCCCTGGTTGCTGCATCATCATGATTGGTCTGCTCTAAAAATCTCTGGAGAAACACCTCCCCTTTCTCTTTGTCTGTTGTCACGCACACACCACCATCTCTATAAATTGTTCCCACTGTCATAGGCCACTCTTGTCTTTGAATTTGTCTGTGCAGTTTCCAGAATTTTTGCAGTGTTTTACCATCTCCAATCTCCTTCATGAACAATTCTCATTTTGCCTTTTTGGCCCCTGCAGCACAGCGCTTGAAAACCTACACCATATCTTTCTTGACCTTTTCTGCTGTGTCCACTTCCTCTAGTGAGCTTCGGGGTGTCTGTCGTACTTTCTTTAGCTGTTTCTCCATGGATGAGGAGGTCAATATATGTTGTATAGATCAAGAAAAACTCCAGGGATGATGTGGTCAATATATGTTGTATAGATCAACCAACATTCCAAGGATGAGATGGTCAATATATGTTGTATAGATAAACCAAACTCCAGGGATGAGACGGTCAATATATGTTGTATAAATCAACTGACACTCCAGGGATGAGGTGGTCAATATATGTTGTATAGATCAACCAACATTCCAAGGATGAGATGGTCAATATATGTTGTATAGATCAACCGACACTCCAGGGATGAGGTGATCAATATATGTTGTATATATCAATCAACATTCCAAGGATGGGATGGTCAATATATGTTGTATAGATCAACCAACATCCAAGGATGAGACGGTCAATATATGTTGTATAGAACAATCGGCACTCCAGGGATGAGGAGGTCAATATATGACACTCCAGGGATGAGGTGGTCCGCATATGTTGTATAGATCAACCGACACTCCAGGGATGAGTTGGTCAATATATGTTGTATCGATCAGCCAACACTCCAGGGATGAGATCGTCAATATATGTTGTATAAATCAACCGACACTCCAGGGATGAAGTGGTCAATATCACGTGGGCCGCCTTCACTCCATACAACATCTCCTGATACCCATGTAAAGCTGAGTCCACCTGCAAGCCGCGGTCACTTTTACAGATTTGTCTCCAAGCGAATGCGAACCCATGCCCACCAGGCCGGGAGGCAAGTTCCTAGACATGGGAGTTCAGAGAGGTAAGACAGTCCATTGTGACAACCCTACCCGAGTAGTGCAGACAGATAAGACAGTCCATTGTGATAAACCTACCTGAGCCGTGCAGACAGATAAGACAGTCCAATGTGACAATCCTACCTGATTAGTGCAGACAGATAAAACAGTCCAATGTGACAATCCTACCTGATTAGTGCAGACAGATAAGACAGTCCAATGTGACAATCCTACCTGATTAGTGCAGACAGATAAGACAGTCCAATGTGACAATCCTACCTGATTAGTGCAGACAGATAAGACAGTCCAATGTGACAATCCTACCTGATTAGTGCAGACAGATAAGACAGTCCAATGTGACAATCCTACCTGATTAGTGCAGACAGATAAGACAGTCCAATGTGACAACCTACCTGATTAGTGCAGACAGATAAGACAGTCCATTGTGACAACCCTACCTGAGTAGTGCAGACAGATAAGACAGTCCATTGTGACAACCCTACCTGAGTAGTGCAGACAGATAAAACAGTCAATTGTGACAACCCTACCTGAGTAGTGCAGACAGATAAGACAGTCCATTCTGACAACCCTACCTGAGTAGTGCAGACAGATAAGACAGTCCATTGTGACAACCCTACCTGAGTAGTGCAGACAGATAAGACAGTCCATTCTGACAACCCTACCTGAGTAGTGCAGACAGATAAGACAGTCCATTGTGACAACCCTACCTGAGTAGTGCAGACATATAAGACAACCCACTGTGACAACCCTACCTGAATAGTGCATGTGGTTCCAGGCGGAGGTGACGTTGACTGGGCCCAGCATACGCCGCTGGGTACACAGACTAGAACAGGTGCTGTCAACCAGTACTTCTGCTTGATTTGGAGGCAACACAAACAGGGGCGTGCCGATCAGAAGGGCACCCGCGTCGTGGGGCCGTCTGAAAACACCATCACATGGACTTCACTTCAAGCACAAGTACAGCCTGAATTTTCAGCTCTAATGTACTGGTTAGAATCTAATTCCAGGAGATTCGTGGTTTAGGCGAAGAGATGATGTCGTACTCCGAGGACGTCTCTCACATACCCCCCCCCCCCCCTCCCACCCCACCCTCTCCTCTGAGGGAATTGCAAAGACTATCATGGACGAACAAATCAAAAATAAAATGAGCAAGTCCTACAAGAAGCAAATGAAAACCGTAAACTGATTTTAGGTTATTCGACACAGACAATCACAACATTGTGAGCACGTGATGAGAAGAAATAAACTAGATGACTTGGTGACAACTGGTAAAATTAAGGGAACAAACAATAATACGGCAGTCACGTGATGACTGGTATCTACTCACGAGTGTGTGGTCACGTGATGACTGATATCTACTCACAAGTGTGGGGTCACGTGATGACAGGTATCTACTTACAAGTGTGGGGTCACGTGATGAATGGTATCTACTCACAAGTGTGGAGTCACGTGATGAATGGTTTCTAGTCACAAGTGTGGGATCACGTGATGACTGGTATCTACTCACAAGTGTGGAATCACGTGATGTCTGGTATCTACTTTCGAGTGTGGGGTCACGTGATGACTGGTATCTACTTACAAGTGTGGGGTAACGTGATGACTGGTATCTACTCACAAGTGTGGGTCACGTGATGACTGGTATCTACTCACAAGTGTGGGGTCACGTGATGTCTGGTATCTACTCACAAGTGTGAGGTCACGTGATGTCTGGTATCTACTTACAAGTGTCGTGTATAGTAGAGCGCCACTCCCGAGGAGTCTGTCAAGCCCGTGAGAAGTGCCGGGTTGTTCCAGTGTACCTGGAGGTGACCACAATAGACATAACAATCACATAACAATCAAATCACATTCACATAACAATCACATATTTGAATAACGAAGACACAAACAATAGATTGCACGATTTATTGCCTGGCATATTTCGCTGCATCTCGTCAGGTACATACTGCAGAAATCAAACAACTTACGTGAATTAACTAGATAAATCCTTCAAGTTGAAATATACACATATTCGCACAGTAATGTCACTTATCTACCACGGTAATTTTAAGCTGACTAACATGTCTTTCTGTTTGCACAATTCTGGCTTGCGTTAATAGATCATAATTGCTTCTGCAAATTTTAACAAGCGAGTATTTTGTGTGTTAAACAACACGCGAAAGGCAGTGTTTCTGTCCACCACATGGCCACTGCCGACAATGTGCCTACCAATTGAAGTTGCCGGGAGCTTCCGGTGTGTCGGCCCCACGAGGCTAGCATCTCCTGTGTGCTGTATCTTGTTGACCCATTGAGGTATGTGTTCTGACACCCGTTTGTTAAGCTGTCTCTCTGTTCTACCAATGTAAACGGCCTGGCATCTACATGTGAATTGGTAAATACAATTGTTTGTGGCGTACAGAGGAACAGGCTATTTGACTGCTGGTGTAGGAATCGGTACGGTTTTAAATCTAATGACTGGGGTTGCCGCACAGAATGTTCGGCCTACTGCTGTAGTAAGCCGGTCTTGTAGACGTTGCATTACGTCATCCCCTCGAAAGGTTAGCTGGATGAATACCTTGAGTTTAGGGACTGTCGTTACGTCTGCTATGGGTTTGGGCTGTTGGCAGTGGCGCTTTATAAATCCTGTGGAGTACCCATTCAGGTTTAAGACATTCTTCAGAGTTTCAAATTCCTCTGTCAGTGTGTCCTGGGTGCATATCTTTCTAGCACGGTCAAACAAGGTCCGTACTAAGCCCCGTTTGTACTGGACAGGTGTGAAGCTCTGAAAATTTAGATATTGGCCAGTCCATGTTCCTTTGCGATACACCGATCTTTGAATTGTGCCGTCTGCTCTACGTCTCATTAGAATATCTAGGAACGGTAACGCTTCGTTGTGTTCGTGTTCCATAGATAGAGAGATGTTTTTATGCGTCTTGTTCATTGTGGCCTGGAACGATGTTGCTTGTTGCTCGTCTGTGGTGATAATTAGTTTATCGTCCACATAACGACGGTAAAAGGCCAAGTTATTGATGTCTGAGGATCTCTTTTCTTCTAAATGTGCCATGAAGATGTCCGCTAGAATAGGACCAAGAGGACTCCCCATGGCCACTCCGTCAATTTGGCGGTATGACTTACTTAGAAAATTGAATTGTATGTTGGCGGTACATAGTAGTAGTAGCCTCTCCAGAATAGGTGTTGGTATGCCTAATTTTAGTTGCTTGTCTTCAATGCGTTCCCTTATTATTTTCACTGTCTCCTCTAATGGAACGTTAGTGAATAAGTAGGCTATATCCATGGATGCCATGTGTTTGTTATTTATGTCCATAGTATCCAATAATTCCACCAGTTGGAATGTATCTCTGAGTATTTTTGGATCGAAGGACTGTCGTACTGGCTTTAAAATTTCGGCTAACCATCTCGCCATTCGGTGTTGTGCAGAGTTAACCATGGACAGGATAGGTCTTAGCGGGATGCCGGGCTTGTGAAGTTTGGGTAGACCGTAAATCTGAGGAGTGTGCGAGCCACGTGGTGTGAGCGTTTTTGCAGTGGCCTCACTGATGAGTCCCGCATTCACAAGTGACTGGATCTCTTTCCTCATTATAGCATCCAGGTCCTCCGACTTGTTCACTTTTTGATCTATCCTGAATTTGGATTCATCTGACGATATTACATCCATTTTTCTCTGGTAGTCTGACATGTCCATCAGTACTGTACCGCTCCCTTTGTCAGGTTTCAGTATGACGAGGGTTTTGTTAGCCTTTAACGCTTTTAAGGCAGTAAGGTGGTTCGCCTGTTCGGGGATTCTTTCATCATCATCATCATATATTTACGTACGTATTTTGGGAGGGGGAGGAGGGAGGAGGAGGAAGAAGAAAAAAAATACGACAGTTGGCAGCGCTGGAATGAAAGGAAGACGTATAGAAAATTTCATCTCAATCGGATGGACCGTATAAAGGACATACATATTTACATACATCCTAATTTATATATAAGACTAGCAGACCCGGCCCGGCTTCGCCCAGTCCCTGGTGGGGAGCATCTCATTTAATTAATATAAGTAGTCATATAAGCTCCCGTTCCCGTTCCTGACTGTCTGTCTGTCTGTCTGTCTGTCTGTCTGTCTGTCTGTCTGTCTGTCTGACCCTGCCCGGCATCGCCTGGCTCCTGGTGTGGAGCATCTCATTTAATTCATATAAGTAGTCATATAAGCTCCCGTTCCCGTTCCCGACTATCTATCTGTCTGTCCCTCCCTCTGGGTCTGTCCTGTCTGTCTGTCTGTCTGTCTGTCTGTCTGTCTGTCTGTCTGTCTAATCATTTATTGGTTGCGGTTAGAACAACCTTAGATAAACGAAGACCAACTTACAAAAAGCATTAGAAAGAGCACTTGAAAGATCATAACATATTCCCCCAACTAATTAACTTGGGTAAATGGAGCGGCGGCAGCAGCAGCAGAAAAAGAAGAAAAAGGAGGAGTAGGAGGAAGGAGGAGGAAGAGGGTGGAGGAGGGAAGAGGAGGGAGGAAGAGATAGACAGAGAGAGTAGGAGGAGGGAGGAGGAGGAGTAAGGAGGAATAGGGGCGAGGAGTAGAGATTAGGAGGAGGAGGGGGGAAAGAGGAGAAGGAGGAGGAGGGAGAAGGAGGAGGGAGGAGGAGGAGTAGAGAGGAGGAGGAGGGAGGAGAAGGGAGAAGGAGGAGGAAGGAGGAGGAAGAGGGCGGAGGAGGAGGAGGGAGGAGGAAGAGGGAGGAGGAAGAAGGAGAAGGAGGGAGAAGGAGAAGGAGGAGGGAGGAGGAGAACGCAGGAGGAGGAGGGGGAGGAGGAGGAGGGGAGGAGGAGGAGAGAGGAGGAGGAGAGAGAAGGAGAGGGAGGAGGTGGAGGGAGAAGGAGGAGGAAGGAAGAGGTAGAAGAAGGAGGCAGAAGGAGGAGGGAGGAGGTAGGAGGGGGAGGAGGAGGAGAAAGAAGAATGATGAGGAGGGAGAAGGAGGAAGAGGGAGGAGGAGGATGTGAGAAAGGAGGAGGAGGGAGGAGGAGGAGGGAGGAAAAGGGAGGAGAGAGGAGGAGGAGGTAGGAGGAAGAGAGGTGGAGAGAGGAGGAGGAGGGAGGAGGGGGAGGAGGGGGAGAGGGAGGAAAAGGAGGGA
This sequence comes from Cepaea nemoralis, assembly GCA_014155875.1. Lineage (NCBI taxonomy): Eukaryota > Metazoa > Mollusca > Gastropoda > Stylommatophora > Helicidae > Cepaea > Cepaea nemoralis. The sequence continues at coordinate 344 of JACEFZ010011626.1, read as the reverse complement.
GGAGAAGGGGGGAGGAGGATTAGGAGGAGGAGGGGGGAAAAAGGAGAAGGAGGAGGGGGAGGAGGAGAAGGGGGAGGAGGGAGGAAGGGGAGGAGGGGGGAGAGAGGAGGAGGGGAGGGAGGGGGAGGAGAGAGGAGGATGAGGAGGGAGGGGAGGAGGAAAAGGGGGAGGGGAAAGGAGGGGGGAGGGGGGAGGAGGGGGAAGAGGGGGGAGGAGGAAAGGGGAGGCGGAGGGAGGGAGGAGGAGAAGAGGAGGAAGGGGGAGGGAGAGGAGAGGGAGGGGAGGAGGAGGGGGAGGGGAAGGAGGAGGGGAGGGAGGGAAGAAAGGGGTAAAAAGGGGGGGGG
>JACEFZ010011625.1:0-34014 GCA_014155875.1 Cepaea nemoralis | reverse complement strand
AAAAAAGGGGGGGAAAAAATTTCGGGGTCACGGGGGGGAAGGAAAAACCAAAAAATGTGCGGCCGCCATAGACTTAGGGGACGCATATAAAGAGTATCTTTCGAGCACTTGATGAAACCCCCCTCAGACTGAAAGACACCCTCACCTTGTACGATGGATAGTGTAGTTCTGCTTCCAAAGGAAGGTGGTGCTAAGATGCGGGAGTTGGTCTTCTGAGCCGATAACGATATGTCCAGGATTGCCGCAGGGTTCACCACTGTCCACCAGTACTATTCACGTGTATAGGGTTTGCCGATCACTGAAAAAAAAGTTGGACGGGAGGGTAGACTCTGTCATTTTGCTGACGACATCCTCGTGTATAACAGGGTCAAGATAGACGCCGGTTGCCAATGATATGCAGGGCGAACAAAGATCGAATTTCCTCGGGTTGCTGAGCTGGCGCCCTTGTCAACCCTGCAAAGGCATCGGTTAAGGTTCTCCCCTAAACAACCATACTGTGAAAAAACCTGCCGCAGTGAGAATGGATGGGAGCATTTTGAGTAGAACCCAGTCAATGACATATCTTGGCGTGAGGCTTGATCGTAGCCTGTCATTCAGAGATCATGTCGATTATGTCATAACGAAGGCTCGAAAAGGTTTGTCAGAAATGAGAGTCATGGCGACCGCCATATCGAGCCAAGACTGCTAATACTTCTGTTCCAAGGACTGGTGCTTTCACGCATCGAGTATGCCCTGGCCATCTCACTGTCCAGCCCTACACAGATTGGAAGACTTGAAAAGATACAAAACGAAGCCATGCGCATCATTTTGGGCTGCACGAGAGACACCATCTGTAGTAGCAATGAGATACCTCCTTGACTTACCCGACAAATGGAACACAGGATCAAGATCTGGAGAGCTCGTGCATACTTAAAAAAAGTGCAGATGAGCAGCACCCTCTGCATGACGCTATATTCAGAGAAAAGGGTGACAGGCTAAAGAGGGGCAAATCATGGATGGGTCGGGCGGAAGATGTCGTCAGACAGGTCTACAGTCTTACCAGTATCAACCCCGGCAAGGAATGGGTACCGGTGCCTCCAGCATTTAAGTGCACTTTCTCCTGCATTATCACACTCGACAGACGGTGCAGAGAGCAGAACCCTGTCGCTGTCAATGCAGAGGTTAACGCGCTCATCTGTGAACACTCAGATAGCCCCGAAGTGCACATCTAGGTAGATGGATCTGTTGTAGAGCAGCAGAGAAGTGCGTGGGCATTTACAGCCCGTTCAGCGGGCCGAACCGTTCAAGAATCCAGTGGTGCCCACTCTATGACCACGAGCAGCATGACGATGGAGGTGATGGCAGTTACACAGGCTTTCATATGGCTGGAATCACAGCATTATACCAACGTGTGTGTGCTAAGTGATTCAATGAGCATTATTCAGAAGGTCGAAGCTGGATCCGTACGTAGACAGTGAACTGAGTCGCTGCGGAAGTCTGTTGTCCGTAAAGTCACCTTCATCTTCGTCCCGGGACATGCGGGAGTCGAGGGAAATGAACGAGCTGATAAACTGGCTGGCTCTGCACCCCCTGTAGATGGCCAGCCCATGGATCGTGCCGATGTTATTAACGTCCTCAAAGATATGGCGAGAACAGAGGACTTTGACGTCAGTGAATTCCACATCGCTGTCCAGGATGAAAGACTGGGAGTAAGAATCGGCACGGCCAGACGGCGAGAGTACATCGGGAAAACAAAGCGCCTCGTCAACCAACACAGAACTGGCACTATTAGCCACCGGACGCTGATGCATTTGCTGGGGGAAGGATCTGAGCACCTATGGACATGTCTGGAGTGCAATGAAGACACCCCAACTGATAACTGATAACTGAACTGATAACTGATTGCTCTGCCCTCTCTTGCTCTTCTCTCTATAACTTTGCCATCTCTTGCCCTTGTCTCTCTTGCTCTTCCCTCTCGTGCTCTGCCCTCTCTCACTCTGTTCTCTCTAACTCTGCTCTCTCTTGCTCTGCCCTCCCTCACTCTGCTTTCTCTCTACTCTCTCTCTCTCTCTCTCTCTCTCTCTTTCTCTCTCACTCTGCTATCTCTCGCTCTGACCTCTCTCAATCTGCCCTCTCGTGCTCTACCCTCTCTCGCTCTGCCCTGTCTTGCTCTGCTCTCTCTCACTCTGCCCTCTCTTGATCTGCCTCTCTTCTTAAATACCCCTAAAATCCGCTAGCGCAATCTGCAACACGTTTTCATTGTTGAACATTCTAATGTCTAAATACTCTTCTCGAACCAGACACGATTAAGAGGAGAATGTTCAGAACTTCTCGTACCGCTGTATCTTCCACGCAACAACTTGTTTACTTCTCTCAAACCGACGAAACAAACCCATCTGACTTTCTACAACACCGCTTACCACGCACCTGTTATTACTTGGCCCTATCCCGAAAAAAAGAAAGAACGCCGGCCCACCGGTCTGGGGCAACCATGGGACACGCTGACATGGGTATGTCGATCCACAGGCCCCAGCCTACTCTGTTACATTATCTTAATCACAGATGCAATAACATAATATTACACAATTTCTTGTCTGACATATTTCGCTGCATGTCGTCAGGTACATGCACCAGAGTTATATATCATATGAAGTGGACAAACAAATGATTCTCTGGTTGCAATAATAAGTACATAGTCGTTGATATTGTTCAAAGGTCGAGAACATTAGACTCACGGAAGTCTACCATTTAACAGAAAATCGCATTTTTGTTAAATCCTGCAGAACAATTAACTCCGTTTCCCATCCACACTGGTATATGTTCGGCTACTCGATTTGGATACAGATACTACACATAAAAAAAAAAATTTTGAACAGATATACACAAATACTATATTGAAAGGATGGGCACTGGTCACTACAGGACATCGCCAGGGATTAAACCAAGGTTATGAGGGACATGTCGATCTGCTACAGCGAGGTAATGGAGCCACCATAGGCAATGTGCTTATGTCTTTCTTATCTGACTGATTGTAACACTTTTACTTAGATCTTTTGTAATCTTTTATTTTTCAGAACCACCTGATGATAAAGCTGACGTGAGAGAGTCGACGACTGTACATTTAGAGCATGGAGAACACTTTCGTTCTTGCTTTCCTATTCCTGTTTCACTTCTGCCCTGGTGGAACTTACGAGACATACTGCTCCAGCGGAGAAAGACTCCACACTCCCAGAGAAGGTCATGACGTCTGTATACCTTGTCAGTATGGAGCCTTTATGGATAACGATCATCATTTTTACAGACAATGTAAACCCTGTACAGTAATTAGATACCCTGATGTGGAAGTGTTGGTCAGTGCTTGCAACAGTACTCATGATGCTGTAATACTCTGTACAGGTGGATTCTACAGACGTAGAGCCAGGAATATCCGACAGGAGGACCGGTGTGAGAAGTGTACTGAATGTCCATTTCCCGCCCAACCATGTGAGGGGTTCTACAATACCGTCTGCTGCCCACCTAATCACGATGCAGTTATGACCCCTGATGGTGTGTTTCTGTGCAAGAAAAGACCAATTGTGTGTGGAGCTGGACAGTTCTTTAGGACATCCAGTGAGGAGTGCTTACCATGTCAAGCTGGGACTTTCATGTCTGACCACAGCCACACATATAAGAATTGTTTAAAATGTGAAGAACTTTCTGAGAACAATCTCACCCAGGCGGTCATCATTAGACCGTGCAGCAGAACCGCCCCAACTTTGTTTGGCTGTAAAGCTGGTTACTTCAGAGACCCCACACAAGAATCTCTGCAGATAGAGGTTCCCTGTACACCATGTCGCATCTGTAATCGTCGTCTGACAGACTGTGACATGTTTCACGACGCCGTTTGTGATGATGAGGAGCGAATGGTCTCAACTGCTACAACAAACCTCATAGTATCAGTAGGTTAGTGTCTTATGTGAAATATGTCTGTCCACACGCCTCTTCAGCCATGACGTTAATCGTTTTGTATTTATAAAATAGTGTGTGTCCACACACCTCACAAAGTTTAGTGTTGCATATGCAAAATTCGGTGTATCTATTTGTTGCCTATGAGAACCATAATGGTAGTTGTTTAAATTTGAGTGGAAAAGCAGCTGCCGATTAAACCAACTGCAGCTCAGAAGTGACTGTCACAGTATTTGTAGAGGAATGTTGACTGCACATCCGACAGGCATAAGTGGGCTTTTGATTTTCTTACTGCAGTACATACAGTACATACAAGAGGAAATGACACCTGATGAACTGGCAGTACAAGCTAGAGATATCTTGATAACTGCAGCCAAAGATTTAATTCCGACCAATGAAAAAGCAACTTAAGCCATGGATTACATCAGACACGTTAGAATTAATAAAACAACGAAGGGAACTGAAACAGAAAGGAGGTGAATCCGATAATACCAGCATAAAGTATAGAATCTTTAACTCGAGAAAATAGAAAGAACACAAGAAAGGACAAAATTCAATACATACAAAGATTGTTATACCAGAATAGAGCAATATCATAAGACTGGAAGAGATTATGACAGTGTTTCCCAACCTTTTTTGTGCCATGCCCACTTAAGCCTTTCTAAAATTCATATTGCCCACCCCCCCCCCCCCCCCCCCCCCTCAACATATACATTATTTTTAATACTCAAAAATTGAAATGTTCACTAAAGAAACTTGAATGATAGGTTTTAGGAAGAAATCACTAGGTAATTATTGAGCAAACACAGTAAGTAAATTTTCAAAACATATAATGGAGAACTAAAATTCAAGTACAAAATAATTTTAATGAAAGATTTTTCTATAGTATTTTAATTATTAGTAATTATTTATTATTTAAATTTAGTGAGATCCTTGCGCTTGATGCTTGCTGCAAAGAGATATTATGTCAGGTTCCAATTTAGTTAACTTCAGTCTCAAGTCTCCCCGTTTTGTTATATTCAGCCGATTTCTTCCATTTTCGAATTGCCCCCCTTAACAGTCGAATTGCCCCCCTGTGGGGCGTGGGCCCCACGTTGGGAAACACTGGCAAAATGTTCAATGAAATGAAGTTATTGACAAGAAATGTTCAACCTCATTTGAATGTTATCTGTGACAAGATGGGAAATACCTTAACAGAATCTAGACAAATTCTAGATAGATGGCAGGAGTACTGCAGTGAATTGTATGATATGAGTGACAGTGAGGATATAAATGAGATACATGAGCCAACGACAGCAGAGACAGAACCTGAACCCTCATTAGATGAAATTGCTTGGGCTATAAAGCACCTGAAGAATGGTAAATCTCCTGGATGTGATGAGATACCAGCTGAACTAATTAAAGCGGGAGGAGAAGAAAGCATACACATATATCATGCATTATGTACAAAGATTTGGAAATATGGTATATGGCCAAAAGATTGGAAGAGAACTATCTTCATTCCAATACCAAAAAATGGCAACCTGAAATTATGCACCAACTATAGAAACTGTTGCCCTGATCAGTCATGCAAGTAAAATTCTACTAAAGTCATAATGGCAAGACTTCGTAAGAAAATGGAAGAAGAGATTAACGTAGTTCAAGCTGGATTTAGACAAGGAAGAGGAACAAGAGATCACATATTCAACATGCATTTAATAATAGAGAAATGCAGAGAATTTAATATATAACCTATACTCATGTTTTGTGGATTATTCAAAGGCATTTGACTGTGTACAGCATCAGAAACTTTGGGAAATCATGAGGACTATGGGCTTTTCCATCACATGTAGTACAACTCATAAAAATGCTCTATCTAGACCAACAAGCAGCAGTTAGAATAGATGGCGAGGCATCAGATTGGTTTGACATCAAGCAAGGAGTCCGTCAGGGCTGCGTGCTGTCACCTTATTTGTTTAACCTGTACGCCGAAAATATAATGAGAAATGTAAGAGATGATATAAACAGGGAGCTATATGATGCCCTAAATATCGGCGGTCATGACATACCGGAGATTCGATATGCTGATGATACAGTGTTACTATCCACAACACAGAATGGCATGGAAAACCTAATAGCCTCAACCCAACTGAATAGTGAAAATCACAACTTATATCTTAATATAGCAAAAACAAAAATAATGCATACAGATAAAACTACCATGGAGAAAGAAATATACATTAATGGGGAAAAATTAGAGGTGGTGGAAAATTTTGAATATCTTGGGTCATTGATTACCAACAACGGGGACACAATTAAAGAAATTAAACGACCACTATCAATTGCTCTTCAAAGACTAAAACAGCTGAATAAATTATGGAGTGGGACAGACAGAACTACAAAAATTAGATTTTTAAGAGCATGCATCTTTCCCATTGCAACATACGCCTGTGAGACATGGACACTCACTAAACAAGCTGAACAGCGCATAAACGCCTTTGAATATAAATGTTATAGACGAGTTCTAAAAATATCTTGGGTAAAGAAAAGAACAAATGCATCCATACTTCAAGAGTTGAATATTGAAGAAGGTTGGCTATTAAAGACGATAAAACAGAGAAAATTGAAATATTTTGGTCACTTGAAACGTCACGAAAGTTTGGAGAGAACAATAATGGAAGGGTATATGCCTGGGAAGAGAGGAAGAGGAAGGCCAAAGAGAAGATGGGTGCAGGATGTGGCGGATGATCTTCAGATGGGTGTATCAGACGTGGGACATCTTGCTTATGATCGAGAGGTTTTCCGGAAGGTTGTTATGGAAGCGAGGTTCTGCAAAGGACATGCTACTGAATGAATGAATGAATGAGTATATACAGTTAGTTATTAATCCACACTCACAGAAGTAGAATAAATAGCAGTATAGATTAAAGGACTCACTGGGCAATATACAATTGTATGTCTAAAAGTAGCCAATCTGGGATTGGAACCTGGCACTTAAAATAACCTCTGTGGCTCGAGTAGGAAACGTTTATGCTTCCAAGTACGGCAAACACATAACAAAGGTGTTCTCTGTCATCCACCTGAGTGGATTATGGATATAATTCAAGTATTGGCACCGATAAATGATATTGCTGTCACAGCAGGGCGTGACAGTATGAAGTGATCTAGGAATGTGTGGCTCCTGAGAGAGAGAAAGAAAGCAGTAGTGAGGGAGACAGACAGACAGACAGAGACAGACAGACAGAACGAACGAACGAACAGACTTTATTTTCAAAGGGTAACAAATTGGGCACGCAGGCCCGTCTTACATTCGGCCCTTCCACTCACTCAGCTTTCTTTCATCAACAGTGCATAGGAAAAAAACATTGTCACATGAATTTTGTAAACATAAACAATGCATATTACTATATTATGAGACACATCCACCACCCACACATCCCCCATTCACTCCAACTCCCCCACCCAACCACACACATAACCCACACACACATACAATCCCCCACCCATCCACCACATCCCTACACCTACACATCTCCCTACCCACACACACCTCTCACCCACCACACATCCCATCCACCCACACCCCAAGCACACATACATTCAATAACCCACACATCCCCCACCTACATACATCTGTGTGTGTGTGTGTGTGTGTGATATTCTTCCCCTTCAACCTGGGCCGTGAGGGTCCATGTGTTCTGCATATACCCCGCATTACACCCATCTATTGATATATGAAAATGATTGCATCACCCTTGGAAGAATCCTGAAAAATCAGTGTTTGCACTTATGCCTCTATGACCATCGGGTATTGTCATCTGCAACCTATGTCTAGTCTAATGCAGACTGAAAAAGCACTCGCGCCAATTCTTGGCAGATTCTTTGTCCTCTAATACGTTTATCTGTTGAATAATGTCTTCATTCTGTCCAATCCATGATTTCATGGTTTTAATCTGCAACTCTTTCCTTCGACACTCATTGTCCAGTTATTGGCATGTGTTGGCATTGACCCTGAGGTATGCGCGTACACAGCGCATCCTTGGTCGGTCATCTAGAGTTGGCAGGCTGCATATTTGTACACCCTACAATGAAGCATATGACCTCATTCTACAAACTGTCCAGTCTTTCCATATGTGTGTGGCTGAGAGTCAGGATCACCAGAGTTTACTCAGCTGCAGAAAGGACCAGACCCTGGTATTAGAGACATGGGTGACGCGGTTCACAGTTTGCAGTTGCTATCCCTCACCGTAGTCATATCCATCCTAGACTTCAGGATCACGTGGTCCTTGTGTTAGGTAAAGGCAAGGCTTCGGTCAAACCATACTCCCAGGTACATCGTTACTACAAGAGTCCTCTCCGTTATCTCCGAGCAAATGTTTAACGTTGTTTCTAGAGTGTTAACAATTCAGTTACTTAGCGAGTATCATGTCATAACCGACTTCGTTGGGCTGATCAATGATCTCGCTTCCCTACATTATCTGTTTATGATGTTGAGTTACGTCTGAGAGTTCTTCAACAACCCGCTGTCGGTCTTTATATAGACAATTGGCCAAACCTTCGTCAACATAGGACATTTTTACACCTACTCCGTGATCTGCTCACACGTGATGTTTACTGTGTACATTTTGAATAGAACAGGGGAAATGCGTGAACTCAGCGACAGACTGGGGTGTATTGTCGTTGGGTCTAAAGTTCAGCTTCCATATGTAAACAACATCTTTCGCTCACATAGGACATCAAAGATCAATTTGAGGAGGAGATTAATCTGAATTAAGTTCAAGAAGCTGCTAGCTAAAACTCGAATGGCATTCTGTCGTACGCGTCTTCAAGATCGATTGCAGTAGGACATATCTCAATATCTGAGTCAAACCCTCCTACACATTATGGGCAAAACCCGCTGCGTTCAGCCAGGTTTCACCTTTCATCGGCACTATCAAATGGTAGGTGGATAGAGACGTAGCCTTTCAAGTTTGCGGAATATTTTCTTGGCACCTGTGTCTTCCAACTTGGATGGCAAATAGCTTGCATGGAGATTATCCGATAACCCTGAATTGTTGTGTGATCTTTGTCAAGCTTTGGTTTATTGAGTATTTAAAGTATTAGCCCCATACTTGTATAGACCAATCGGCACTCGACAGGTCATGTGGTTAATATCACATCGACCGTCTTTATTTCCCAAAACATTTCTTTGTATCTATGTTAAGCTGATTCGACCTGGGGCATTGATCATATTTTCTTTTTAAATCCCAATTTCAATGGGGATTACAACACATGACCAACTGGCCGACGGGCACGCCAGCTAGCATTGCTTCCCCACAGCTCCGACTCCAACGTACAGGGTTTCGTTAATTCTCACATTGGTGTCCCCAGTGTCAGACTCTACACCACCGTGTAAGAGAGACAACTGCAGTAAACATTCGCCAAGTGTCCTAGTGGCGACCACACTTGTTTGCCCACATAGTTGCCCGAGATTCAAGTTCCAGCTGTGGAAGGACTGGGTCTTTGGTGACCATTCTGGCTCTGCGCTCGACCCGACCTCATAAGATGGATACATATCATCATCATGTGTCCTGCGAAATGACTTAGACGTTGTTGACAGGATACAGTAATTCCACAGATCTGGATTATTGTTATCGATGATATTCCCCCGTCTTAGACCACCCAGTGTGACTTCTTTTATTCTGCCCCTTCCGCCGTTAATCTTTCCTGTGGTCACGAAATTTTTCAACGCTACTCTTCTCATCACGTGACAAACGAACACTGTTTGTTTGTTATATTTGTTTATACTTTCATTAGCCTCTTCCAGACAGTCGTTGCTTGTTACTTTGGCTGTGCAAGGTATTCGCTACATTCTTCTCACTAAATACTAGACTGTAATAGCAAACAACAACAATAATAATAATGCGCACGATGACATGGTATTAGCTTTGTTAATAAGTTTATTTACATTTGATAGTGACTCACATTAGCTTACATTAAAGCTGAAGTATAGTCTATATGAGGATGTTAGATGAGGTAGCTGACTTACAACATCACGTGTGTGACTGTTTGAGAAGATGTCGATGTGGGGTTGAGATGATGATGTTTGGGGAGATGTCGATGTGTGGTTGACATGTTGATGTTTGGGGAGATGTCGATGTGTGGTTGAGATGTTGATGTTTGGGAGATGTCGATGTGTGGTTGAAATGTTGATGTTTGGGAAGATGTCGATGTGTGGTTGAGATGTTGATGTTTGGGGAGATGTCGATGTGTGGTTGAGATGTTGATGTTTGAGGAGATGTCGATGTGTGGTTGAGATGTTGATGTTTGGGGAGATGTCGATGTGTGGTTGAGATGTTGATGTTTGAGGAGATGTCGATGTGTGGTTGAGATGTTGATGTTTGGGAAGATGTCGATGTGTGGTTGAGATGTTGATGTTTGGAGAGATGTCGATGTGTGGTTGAGATGTTGATGTTTTGGGAGATGCCGATGTGTGGTTGAGATGTTAATGTGTGAGGAGATGTCGATGTGTGGTTGAGATGTTGATGTTTGAGGAGATGTCGATGTGTGGTTGAGATGTTGATGTTTGGGGAGATGTTGATGTGTGGTTGAGATGTTGATGTTTGGGGAGATGTCGATGTGTGGTTGAGATGTTGATGTTTGGGGAGATGTCGATGTGTGGTTGAGATGTTGATGTTTGGGGAGATGTCGATGTGTGGTTGAGATGGTGATGTTTGGGGAGATGTCGATGTGTGGTTGAGATGGCGATGTTTTGGGAGATTTGATGTATGGATGAATGGTGATGTTTGGGGAGATGTCGATGTGTGGATGAATGGTGATGGTTGGGAAGATGTCGATGTGTGGATGAATAGTGATGTTTGGGAAGATGTCGATGTGTGGTTGAGATGTTGATGATTGGGGAGATGTCGATGTGTGTGTGAGATGTTGATGTTTGGGGAGATGCCGATGTGTGGTTAAGATGTTGATGTGGGAAGATGTCGATGTGTGGTTGAGATGTTGATGTGTGGGAAGATACCGAAGTGTGGATGAGAGCTAGAATCCCTGTAAATGTTTACAACTCAAAGCTTTACTTATTTAGATGAGGCTGCGTGATTGATTGTGTGAAAATACAAGCATGGAATCCAGCTTGGCACACACATGCAGTCAAAGATGGTGAGATGGGGAAATGAATGAAACATTGTAACGTGAGTACTGAAATGTTATATCGAAACGTGCTCTGCTGTGTGACATGGGAATCATATGATGTTGATGAACACATCAGAATGCGCTTGGAGGGATCGAGGCGTGATTTCAGAGACGAATGTTGGGAATACCTTGCACGGGCAGGCTAACCAACAACGGTTGTCTGGAAGAGGCTACTGACAGTGGAACAGTTTACAGAACTATAAGGATGAGACAAACAGTGATCCTGGGTCATATAGTGAGAAGAGAGGCGTTGGAGAACATAGTGACGACTGGAAAGATCAGCCATAACAGAGGCAGAAACAGATCGAGAGAAATCATTCTTGATAGTCTAAAGTACTCTAAGTATGGGTGGGTATCGTCAACAGACTTCAAACAGAATACCAAGAGCCGAGATCTGTGGAGAGACATGTACACAGACACCATTTAGCAAGGCTCATGTTGATTACGATAATGATTCTTTACATACATAATTTCAATGGATCACTTCGATGTTTAATGCGCCTTTTATAGAAAGCAACAGAGTTTATTAATTACAGCAAATTTTGATTTGGATTCGATTCATTTTACTCAAAACATTCTTCATCCTGTAACTTGATATGATATTGCCCTTCAAGGAAAAACACTTATTCAACTTTTGATTTCATCATCTGATTCTTTTCTTTAGCTGATAAGCTTTTCTTTGTCCCCCTAATATAATTTGATGAGCTCGACTTCGTCGTATCATTTGATATGATTAATAATCTGCTTTTCTATCAACTTTCACACTCCTGGTAATTCATGTGATCTGATTAATGTCTGTTTACTGTCGATGCAAACAATTGCCGCCATATTTATAGCAGATGTGATAAATCTTCAAGTGGAATCATCCCGGAGCCTTTCAATCTCATATTGAAGTCAACTCAATGAAAAGCTGTAAACATTCTAGCAAAAACAGCAAAGTTATGTTACCAGTACCATCTCAGATAATAACAATATCAATAACACAATCATACGTAAAAGGTAAAATGTTGAACTTGTATATCATAATGCGTAGAAAAACCCCAATACATAAATAACATGAATCATGTGAACAAACAATACACATTATACATGCCAGTTTATAGCCCAGAGGATTGACAAGAAACTGAGTCAATAAAAAGCCTTTCAAAACTGGCAATCAATGTGAGAAGAACGTCAACGCTTTCTGAGCTAATAGTTCCAGGACAGGAATGTGTCTACAGGTGACGTCACCAGAGTTCAGGTAAGCTGAGTCAGGAACAGCACTCGGGACGTTCCCACACGTGCTCCGTCCCCATCTTCAACAGCCAGCGAAGAGTCTCACTACTACTGGTACTAGTTGCTGTCTGATTATGTGTGCCTCGGGCCTTTCCTCACAGTAGTGATTGTCAGACTGATTTTGATTCTGATCACTCCCTGCTGCACCAGCCTCTATTGGCTATGATTTATGTATATTTACACACCATACACATGATAACTTGGCGAAACGCCAGTGAACGCCAGACTGCATTGGAATAAGGTAATAAGTTGTAAAAGGAAGCAATGAAAAAAGGGAGTATTACCAATCTGTTGAAAATTTAGTAACAACCTTGGACACACTGTTGACACAATCTGGCTAGAAGACACTGAAGAAAATTTCTAAGAACTGGCGGACTTTGTCCTTTTAGTAGACATCACAACCGCAGATTTATTGACGCTGATTGTCTGACACACGGCTGTCCCGTGAGAGACGTGGAAACGTACTGGCTAGCATGCTGGCCTGTCGGTCTGCCGTCAGGTGTTTGAATCCCCACCGAGGCCAGGATTGTTTAAGAAACTGACCTGGGCGGTCAGGTTAAATATTCTGGGAAGTAAAGGCAGTTGGTGTGAGATCCACACATCAACCTGCTGGGTTATAGAATATGGGGCTAGCACCATATACCCGATTCACCTCCAGGCGCGGACGTGGGTCATGTGGTTTACATGACTTTTATTGTTGACTTGTCATATTTCCTACGTTCAGCGGATTCTGCAGCTGGACATATAAATATATATGATGAACATAATGTAAAACACATTATGAATAAATAAGTCGTAAACAAATGGTGAATTAGCTGATTTATAAATAATATCAGGGTTCGTCATATGACAGTATTTGTGGCATATATACAGGCATAATGGTCCATTCACTGTTGTTGTTGCTGTTATAGGAACCCGTTCGTTCCAGTCGTTCACTCGTACACGACATGAAGAATTTGGCGAATCGTGACGACCCTACACCCTAAAAGGCAACAATCCATTCATTTCCATCATGTGCATGAGGTTTCCAAATGTGAGTTTAAGCTTGAGTGCTGAATGTCATCCAACATCTTTTCCTTGCAGTGTGACTTTCATAAAGGCGTCATGGCTTGCATAAATGTGTCACGACTTTCATAAATGTGTCAATACTTTCATAAAGGCATCATGGCTTGCATAAATGTGTCAAGACTTTCATAAAGGCGTCATGGCTTTGTCGCGAAAAATTAACTTGCTAGTTTAGATCGATGACAAACAAGACCCGACATTAGTCTGCAAAAACAGGCAACCCTTTGATGTGTATAGACGGAGGAACAAAAATATGTCGCGTCAAACTGTCTGCCTACGGTCGGCATTTCTGTATGATGTGGGTTGTTCGAGGAACAAAATATGTCGCGTTACAATGTCTACACTCGTCGGCATTTTGTTAACAAATTGTTGCTCGAGACGAACACTGGCGACATCCGTCTGCAAAGCGGGGGGTCATCCTTTGAAGTGATAGACGGAATGTCTGGCCAGAAGTCGGATGGAGTCTTGTGATGTGGAGAAGATCTCTAGATCACAGACAGGAGACAATTTCCCAGATGAAAGGGGACACCAGACAGATGTTCACATTGAGTTGGGAAAAATACAGAGAAAAACATCTTTTCGACGCCTCAGCGTCTAGACAAATTGGTGACGTCACTCAAAGCGGATATAAAGGCCGTAGAAGTAAACAAGTTGCGTGAGTCGACCAAGATTTCTGAAGTGTGAAGGGTCGGTGCAGTTTCCGAGTTGTGTTCAATAAAAGAAACTATGGTGTCAAATTGTTGATAATTATCGGCGGACATAGATCCAGTCTGTGATCGCATAGTTTCAATTAGCAACCGGAATAGGCATATGGTAGGCTATTAATCATATCTAACTTAGAGTATGATTAGGAATAGAGTACAGTACTGTGCGGTGATATAGTGTATTATAGGTGTGGTGATAGAATGTTCTATAAGTGCGGTGCTAGAAAGTATCATAGGAGCGTCGGCACTAGTATCCTTTTGTGTGGCTATAACTAGCTTGTGAGATATATCATTTTACTCAGGGAGTTTAGGACAATGTAGTGGGATAATAATTAGAGAGATTGAGGATGGTTGGGAGGGAGGAGGGGAATGTGAAATGATAGGATCTTCCAGTAGGACATCTGCTGGGTTTCTACCCGTTCGTTTATTCTTTCCTGGTGTTGCCATGCCTCAGACCATGTGATGAGTTATTTGGCCGTATGACAGAGATCGGATCTCTGTTGTAGATCTGAGTGCTGCTATTGGCCTACACTTACCTAATTCCGGCCAGGATTGAGTTGCTCTCACCATGGTAATCTCTACTCAACAGGTTCCAAGTAGGTGTGCTATGATATTCAACAGTGAAGCTAGAACACAGTTTAGAAGATGATGGCTCAGGATTTGAAGACAGAAGTTGCTGAGAGGCCTCTACATTGGGCTTATACCCAAGTTGGTCTGCGGGAACCTGGCTTCTGCTGAGCAGGACAGGCTGATGATACTTATGTTTAGCAAGTGATAGTTGTATCACTGAACAGTCAGAACATTATATCTATATACAACACTGATACCAGGAACATTTATATAAAGTTATAGAAATATCTGGAACATTCAGTTTGTGGTGTTAATATGGAGAATCTTTACAACCAGTGACACTAGATCAATTAAGATTCCCTAAGTAACAGTGACAATAGTGTTAGAATTCTCTGAGTAACAAATAGTTAATAACAGAGGAAATTCATAGTGTGAATCAGATTGAAGACTCTCATTAGACAGTGTTTGTCATGGATGTCCAAACATCTGGATGCCTCGAGAGATAGCGGAGAAACTCTTCACGTGACCGGAGAAGCATCACCTCGGTGAAGTGGTTTGTCTGGAATACATGGTGCTGGTGTGTTCTCAGCACAGTGATGAGAATGACTATACTCCTGAACACTGATCTGAGTCTATATACACTTTAGAATATACGTCACACATTCTACACATTATACACACACACACTTCTCCTACATATACTCTTTGCTTTAATAAATTTCTTGTTTTTTATTTGTTGAAGCTAGAGTTGTCAAGTATGTTATGTTGGGGAAGAATGAGAGGGGGCATGATCCAGGGGTGAGTAAGAGTGAGAAGAAGGTGTCTTCAGATTGAGGGAGTGTTGTGGACGGAGTCTGCTGGATTTCTCCAGGGTAGTGATATTGAATTAAAATAAATGTGGGTGTTGATACCCCTCACCCCAGGGACGACACTAAAGAAGTAAAGAAGAACAAATAACTACTACGACATTCTTTACATACGACAGGCTTGCATAAACGTGTCAAGACCTTCATAAAAGTGTCATGACATTCATAAATATGTCATGACTTTCATAAACGTGTTGTGACTTCTAATGTGTCCAACATTTTCCATTTTGCTCTTTTTTATAACTTCAATCAGATCTTTTTTTTCCCTTTTATTTCGTAGTCTGTAATTCTGCTGTATGTGTGTATTTTTGTTTCAATTAATACTCATATTAAATAAATATTGTCAAGGCCCTTAATCGATGTTCAATACATTTATAGAAGGCTATAGTGCTTACTAATTACAGAAAATAAACTTGTGGACTCGACATTTTATTCCTTTTGATTTATTTGCCAACACGTTCTCATTCTGTGATTTGTTCTGATTTGATACTTCAACTGATAAACTCTTCCCCATCGTTTGATTTAATCTTAATAAAATTCAGTTAGTGTGCCATCATTTACGGTCTGGGTAATTCACGGACCCTGATAAATGTCTGTTTACTGTCCGCGCGGACAATTGCCTCCACTTGTTTAGCAGACGTGATGCATCTTTCAGGGTATTCATAACTGCGAGCTTTCAAACAAACGTTTAAGTCCGTTAATGAAAAGCTGTAAATATTACAGCACAAACAGCAGGACTATATTCTCAACACAACGTTATAAAATAAAATATAACACAAAAATATAAATAGTATAGCAAAAATAACAGGAATTATATGATCACCGACAGGCTGACTGACTGAATGATTGACTGGCACCTTGCCATCTTGACAGATGATAGTTTGTAAAGTGAGTTATACATCTCCATAACACAAAGCCTGGGTTGAATTTAGAGACATGTGTTGCCCATGCAGCATGATTCCTCTCTCGGCCTGTCTAGTTTACTTCAGAGGAAAGGTGACACCAATACGTCTGGAACAAGACAAGCTGCAGATGCTGCCGGATCAGATAAGCAATACTCTAAATGTTCGCCTCTCGGTGCTTCCATCCTAGACCAGTTGCCGACCAAGGTTTAAGATCTGGTCTGCCGTGCCATGACATTTAGTCTTTAGGTTGCATTTCCTCGCACTTGGTTAAGGCTTGTATCCTGTCAATTGCACGCCTCCGCCCGAAGCCGTTGGCACAATATGGGGTGCACAACAGTAGTAGAGTATGGTTTCCAGACCCCATTTTTCAGCCTCCACAGCTAGGCTGATAGGGTTTATGAAGGAAATATGGGGAAAATTGTCGACTCGGCTCCAGAATCTGGAGGCTGATAGGGTTTATGAAGGAAATATTTTGAAGTTTTTTTGAGTTGGGCGGGGGAAATTTTTGGTGGGAATGAAATTTTTTTTTTTGTGGGAACGGTTTTACTTCGCCTGCCTGGTGGGTGTAAAAGTAATTAAGGTAAATGTTTAGTTTGTTCTGGAAAGAGAGGGTGTGAAGGGGAAAGTTATTTTGGTTACGTATATTAGTATGGGTAGTGATGTATAAACAAGGGTGTGATGGGTCGTGGTTTCTACTCATGGATATATGGTGGTTACGTATATGAATGTATGCGTGGTGATGTATAAACAAGGGTGTGCTGGGTCGTGGTTTCTACTCATGGATATATGGTGGTGGCGTATATGAATGTATGCGTGGTGATGTATAAACAAGGGTGTGATGGGTCGTGGTTTCTACTCATGGGTTGGATATATGGTGGTGGCGTATATGAATGTGATAGTATGCGTGGTGTAGTGATGTATAAACAAGGGTGTGATGGGTCGTGGTTTCTACTCGAAGTAAGAGGTGGTTATCTGAACAGTGTGATAGTAGTGAAGGTAAAGGGTGGTATATTCACCGATTACAAAGGAAATCTTATAAAGTTATAATGGGTATGGTGGTAAGGGGTATTAGTGATCAAGTAGGAGTGATATAGGGGTGGTCATAAATGAAATAAGAGGTGTTCGCAGTTACACACTGGTCAACCAGTGGTCAAGTGGTCAAGTAAGGGTCAAGTAGTCAAGTAAGGAAATTTTAGGGAAAAGTGATTGTAATGATATGGTGATGATTAAAGAGTGGTAAATTAGTGGTCAATCAGTGGTCAAGCAGTTGTCAAGTGGTCAAGTAAGGAAAGTTTTAGGGAAAATTGGTCATAGTGACATGGTAATGTTTAAATTAGTGGTAAATTAGTGGTAAATTAGTGGTCAAGTAGTGGTCAAGCAGTGGTCAAGCGGTGTGTAAGTGAGGAAAATTTTATTGAAATTTTAGGGAAAAGTGATTGTAACGACATGGTGATGATTAAAGAGTGGTAAATTAGTGGTCAAGCAGTGGTCAAGTGGTCAAGTGAATAAATTTTAGCGGAAAGTAGTTGTAGCGACATGGTGATGCTTAAATGGTGGTAAATTAGTGGTCAAGTAGTGGTCAAGTAGTGGTCAAGTAGTGGTAAAGTGGTCGAGTGACCACTTAAATTGTAGAGGACGATGTGCCTAATATTATGGTAGTGATTAAAGTGATCGATGACGTGGTCAAGCAGTGGTCAAGCAGTGGTCAAGTAGTCAAGTAAGGAAATTGTAGGGGAAAGTATGTATAGTGCAATGGTGGTGGGTAGAGTGAAGAAGAATCAATAGTAGTGATAATAGTACTACCAATATTATCGACAAGAATATTAGCTGGTACGTTATTATTATACTATATATTTGTGGGGTGTGTAAAAATCATATAAAGAGGGTCATACAAACACAAAGAGGATCACACAAACACACATACAAATACAAAGACAATCATACACAGACACACCCATACTATTACTACTGGTACCACAACAAGTACACACCCATAATCAAATACACAAGAACACTCAAAGACAAACTCAAAGACAAACCATATCATTACTACTGTCACAACAACAGCTATACACAACTACACACCCATAGTCAATTACACAAATACACACCAACAAACAAAAACACACAAAGACACACCCATACCATTACTACTGTCACAACAACAGCTATACACAAGTACACACCCATAATCAAATAAACAACCACACACATACAAACACAAAGACAACCATACACAGACACACCCATCGCTTAGGATTACTACTGTCATCACAACTATACACACTTGATACACTTGTACATACAGACCTACAAGCACACAAAAACACACCCAAACCATTACTACTGTCACAACAACAGATATACACAAGTACACACCCATAATCAATTACACAAATACACACACACACATACAAACACAAAGGCAACCATACCATTTCTACTGTCATCACAAGTACACACAAGTACACACCCATAGTCAATTACACAAATACACACCTACAAACAAAAACACACAAAGACAAAGACAACCAAACACACGTACAGATTCAGAAGTACAGACAATCCATACTATTACTACTGTCATCACAACTACACACCCATAATCAATTACACAAATACACACCTACTACAAACTCAAAGACACACCCATACCATTACTACTGGTACCACAACTATACACATATACAGACACCTATAAACAAATACATAAACAAAACGTGTCCCTACAAGAATATCACATACCCCTTTTGGTAAAGAACGCGGATGTCCGAGACAGCCCCTACGTCATCAACGCCATATGCAAAAGTCATTAAGTATGAGTCATCGGTGTGTAGGGAAGCAGGCGTGAGAATAGCTTGTCTAACTGCCACGTCAGCTATGTAGGGTGCAGACCCAGTGTATAAAATAGACGGCGTCTCTTGTGAGCACAGTACCAGTTCACGGGCTGACTTGGCTATCTACAGAGTTATTTTTTTAAATCAGGCTGGTGTGAGCAGTGTTCGTGTAGTAAGCAGATATTGTTCACGTAGTGACTTGGCTAGCTACAGCAGTGAAACTTGGTGTGAGCCTTATTCGTTTCGTCGGCCTCTGATAAAACATTGAAACATTGTATACACCAGAACATTTTTTCGGATTGTAAGAAAGGAAAAAAAAACAGTTTATCAATATGACCACCAGATCTACTTTCATGTGTTCAGTGTGCGACAAAGACTTCCGTGATGGGAATAATCTTAGTCGTCACATTCGGACCATTCACGGTACGAAATCATACTTATGTCATATCTGTGGACAACTTTTCAACAGAAAAGACAATCTACAAAGACACATGCGAATACGTCATCACCGGCCTATGGATACATCAGAAACAGAGACAACTACCTCTTCACCATCAGAGACAACACCACCAACAACCTCGACGACACCACCAAATGAAACCAATATAACTAACAGTCAGATACAACCAGACGAGAATATTCTTGAACAACTGGTAGAAGACGAAGTGAGCCATCTTAGCAACCGGAGAACCAGAGACACTACACATCCTTCCATCGGATATTCAACAAATATATAGAGAAAATTGGGAAGCTATCAGGACACATCACAAGATTAACAAGTATTTATCGACATACACCTTCTTTATTAGCCCGGAGATACAATACCCTATCAAATGGACAGATACGTTGTATAAGATATTCAATGCTCAAATTAGTCGCTTTAAGATCAACTTTAGCTTTCATCTAGTGTTACGACATAGAGAAACACAAGATCTTAGATTCTATCATGCATCATTTAACAATTCTTCTGTTTTAGAATTTCCAGCGCTAATAAATAACAGATACGACTTTGACGCCTTCCTTACAACAGTACACGAACATGACATTCATTCCTATGCCATCCAACAACGTGCAGACACCAAATATACACTAGAGACAGTAGCTGGCATATGTTTTTACCTCTTTCATATGCCCGAGTTCCCGATAGTTTGATGTCTAGGTCATCCCCCAACTACATTGTTTTATATTTTTGTCACTAAGCATGTATGTCATTGATGTTTTTCTTATATCACTAAACTATTTTCATGAATAATACATTCTTTGATATATTGAAACCAAGATTTTTGTTGATTTTCTTTAGTGGTTTTGTGCTTACTTCTTGTTCCGAGAGACATCAACACTGACAGACAATGAAACAAAGACACATACTGAAATGTATTATGTATTTATTCAACTGATGCTTGCAACCAAGTATAGAAATTACACCATCCACCTCGCAGTATCCAATGATGTAGTTTATCAGTCATATACGTGCCTACAGATGTAGCGAAGCTTTCCTCTAGGTCCTGGACATTCACGTCTGTATTGTAAGAATTATTAACCAGATGCTTACCCAGACGCATACCAAGTGTAAAAACCATCATTATTCTCCCGTAGTTGATGACGTTATCGGCAAAGACTTCGTCAGCAATTGAAACAAAGACCGGGAAAACGTGTTCGGGTTTGATACAGACTTCTAGTCTCGTGAATAACACATCATGTTGGTTGGCTATCTGACGTACTAAGCGACACAACCTCGAGTTATTGGTCTTTGTGGGCATGTATGAACTAATAATAGTCAACGCCATACTCACCAACTCGGTGTGAACTTGTGTCAAGTCGACCATTGGTTCCATCATTATTATACCAATAGCTACCAGAGACCCACTGGCGTGCAGTTGGTGGTCAAATGGTCTAATATTATCACCCCGATACGTTTATAAACACCAATGCGACTAGATAGGTGGTTATTAATACTCATGGATCCTAGGTGGAAACATCCTTTTACGGCTTTGATTGCGGGCCCAACAGGGAGTGGTAAAACCGTCTTTGTCCAACAGTTCTTGGCCCATCTACCAGTCATGGTAGACCCCCTTCCAGAGGAAATTATATGGTGCTATGGGGAATGGCAACCCATCTACGAAACTATGAAGGGTGTTCAATTTAATGAAGGTCTGCCAGATGTGGAAAAATGGACAGGTGATAGACGTCGGTTAGTAGTCATAGATGATCTAATGTCTGAGACAGATGACAGAGTGACTAAATTATTTACTAAAGGCAGTCATCATCGCAACCTCAGTGTTATGTATATAGTACAGAACCTATTTGGTAAGAATAAAGAACAAAGAACTATCAGTCTGAATTCGCACTACCTAGTGGTGTTTAAGAATCCTCGAGACGGGTCTCAGATTACCAATCTCGCCAAACAGATGTATCCAGGCCGTGTGTACATATGTCCAAGAGAGTTTTAAAGACGCGACATCGGCTCCACACGGGTATTTGTTATTTGACCTGCGACAGGAAACACCGGATCAGCTCCGCTTACGAAGTCATATATTTCCCGACCAGCAGCAAGTCGTCTACGTCCCCAAATAGCATGTCTAACCGACTTAAACGTAACGAGGGTATGTTACGTTTCTTGGGTCAGACCAACCCAGCCACTGTGAAGGCAGTAATGAAATCAGCTTCCCCTGATCTCGTCCAATCAATTTGCGAGTGCTGTCACAACGTTTTAAAAGGTAATGTTCCCCTGACACCAGCTCAGAAGAAGCGTCTGCAACGACACAAAGACAGTCTGAGAGCACTCACTCATAAGAAATTATCGCTCAAGAAAAGGAAAGAGATTCTACAACAAGGTGGCTTCATAGGCGCCTTACTAGGCCCCATACTAAATGTGTTGAAAAGCGTGGTGGGATTGTACGTGGCTCAACTTCAGAATAGTTTGAAAGCACGAGTGAAGTTACAAAGTATTATACTTGCTCCATTCTCTTTGGAATATACGTTTCACTTCTACTGAAATATGCCTTTCGTGATCAAGATGGTGGTATATACATTCACTCACATTCAGATGGCGGTCTCTACAATACTCAGAGATTGAACACCAACACTAAAATTAGGAGGGTTCTGATCAGAGATGTGTTTTTTTTGCAGTTGATGCTACAATTACGACCCACTTTGGGAGAGAATTACAACTTCTACTATCTCTGCATTCTCCAATGCTTGTTCTGAATTTGGTTTAATGATTAGGAAAAAAAGACAGATTGTATCAGAACGTGCACCAATCTATACTGATGACGCCGAACTGGAGATAGTAGACCATTTTACATATCTAGGATCAGAGGTAAATAGCAAATTATCCCTCGATCAGGAAATCAACATCAGGATTGGCAAGGCAGCAACAACAATGAACATGTTAGCAAAAAAGAGTCTGGGAGAACAGAAAGCTTACTGCCAAAACAAAAGTCCTCGTCTACCAAGCCTGTGTCCTTAGTACTCTTCTTTATGGCAGTGAAACCTGGACAACTTACTCACGCCAAGAGAAACGTTTAAACAGCTTTCATATCCGGTGTCTACGAAGAATACTTGGTATTAAGTGGCAAGACAAAATCACAAATACTGAAGTATTGGAAAGATCAGGTTGTGTGACGGTGTATTCCATGCTCAGTCTTTGTAGACTTAGATGGATATGACACGTTAGGAGGATGGATGATGGTAGAATACCAAAGGACATCTTTTTTGGTGAATTACAGACGGGTAGGAGATCTTAGGGTCGGCCTCTACTACGATACAAAGATGTGTGTAAGCGGGACATGATTGATACAGGCATTGATAATGCACATTGGGAACACGTCGCCGCTGAACGTGTTGCTTGGAGGGCAACTATCAGAAATGGAATAAAGACAAAGGAGAAAATGATTGCAGATAAAGCACACAGAGCGTGAGAGACGTAAGATGGTGCAAAATGGTGGAAATGACCATGTTTTCACATGCACCTACTGTGGGCAAACATTTGCAGCAAGAATTGGCCTTACCAGCCACACTCGCCACCGCCATGAATCGTAGGTATTAAGCCTTTTTGAAGCACATTTGTCAAACAATATTTCGTTATCTTTTTTAGCATATCCTTTACAGGACTTGCTGTCAACACCAGTATCTTTCAGCTGTATGTTGATCTCTTGGCAAGATTACGCTCAGTAGTTTGCCATTGCTTTCTGAGCGGCCGGCTCAGTATCCCGCAAGTCACGAGCGGGGGTCGAACCGCCTCAGCTCTCGCTCCGCTACGAGACTTTGCGTGATAAGCGGGATTACAGAGAGAAAGTGTTGTAACCCCTCAGCCAGAGAGATTTCGTTATTGGGCGGCTTTAAATTCATTTAATATGCTCAGTTGTAAGCTATGAGCCAAACAAGGAATATGTGCACAACCGGTTTTATCAACAGCTGAAACCATATTTCTTGCATTGTCAGTAACTAGAGCCTGAATTCTGTTTGTTATATCCCATTCTATTGCAAACTGTTTATATAACTCGGCAACACTGTCAGAATAATGACATTTAACAACATTCACGTATTCAAGAACAACATTTTTTCAATTTCGAGTCATCGGCAATCCAATGGCCTGTAATTCCACAATAGCTTTCGTTATCTAGAGATGTCTAAAAGTAAGTTGTTATCGCAATTCCATTTGCGTTTTTCACAGATTATTTAACACTTTGAATCTTGCTGTTATACTTAGCATCAATAGTTTGTCAACAGTGCGGCGGGAAGGTAGCTTATATTCAGCATTTTGCAATGCTGTACGTAATACTTGTTGAAGGCCGTTGTCATCTACTATTGATATTGGTCTGCCACTTCTAGCAATCCAGTTTGCAAGTAATACTTGAATATCATGTTGTAATGCAGCACTCACTGGACGATCAGACGAACGACAAAAGTGATTCAAATTAGCCTGCTTCGAAGTAGATGACGATGCTGCAATAGATCGTTTCAGGTGAAATTTCTGATACTGTAGTGGATGTTTGTGTTGGAGGTGGTAAGTAAGCGACAACCATGGTAGGAAAACGATTTATCACAATGAACGCAATAAACCTTTTCAGCATTTTCAATATTTCCACCAGTCAATACTTTAAAACCAACATGTTCATGCAATCGTCCGGAAATTTGTTTTTATTTCTCCGCTGCCATATTCTTACTATTAGACTTCCGGTTTATTTGTATAAGTGATGGGAGAAAAGTTTTCGATTAATGGTTTTAAAAAAAAAAAAAAAAAAAAAACAAAAACCAACAAATTAATCGTTAATAAAAATTAACGATTAATCGATTAATTAATAGATAATTTCCACAACCCTAGAAATAACAAAACAACATTAATACAATAGTCAAACCCCAGTTTGAGACTTAGGCAATTTACGCTGAGTAGTTTGCCATTGCTATCTGCACCAGAAGTCTGCGCTCAAGTCCATCTGACCGGCGTATGGAACGAATAAACTATTCCGCTGTCAGAAGATAAATTTTAAATTCGTTGAACCTCTCAGCCTCGACGACACCCTATAACTCAGTTTAAGTTACTGACATGTCCTTTACAGGACACCACAATCAACTCGGTGTTTTTTTTCGCTGCTTGTGATTTTCTAGTCAATTTTATGTTTAATAGTTTGCTATTGCCGGCTTCGTGGCTTAGAGGTTATGACTTTTCTCCGTAATCTCGTATACTCTCGTCGGTAACGTGATGGTGGGTAGAATCAGCAGTGGTTCGAATCGCATCGGTAACTTACGGGGTATGTGAGCCGACCGCTCAGAAAGCAATGGCAAACTACTGAGCGTAATCTTGTCAAGAAATCAACATACAGCTGAAAGATGCTGGTGTTGACAGCGATGTCCTGTAAAGGATATGCCAAAAAAAAAAAAAAAAAGTTTGCCATTACATTCTGAATCACAGATGCTCATACTGCTTATGAAAATCAACGCAAGGTGGTCTGCTTCCAAATAGCCTGCAGCTGATTTCAAACCCGGAATGTCGGAATTGTCAAAAACGTTCGCTACTAAAGCCGTCGTAGCTCCGTTTACATGTCCATAATACCATCATCATCATGTGCCGTGTCGCTATGGAAGGGAACTACTGATCACCTATTCCGCTGTGAACTCCGGCCTACAACATGTAATTATCCTATCACATCACAAATCTACAGCAGGTTCCTGCTTCGAAATCTATTTTTGTTTATAAAACATCTGGTGTCAGTCAAACACTAGGGGATGTTTCTTTTCTGTTCAATATTTAGAGTTTCCATCGAGAAAGAGGCCATGTTTAAATACAGGAAGTACAACATTCAGCAAGAATAAAAAACGCAGACTTGCCGAAATGCCAGCGACGCAGCAAATTAAAGAAAACAACCAAGAAATGTGACATAATAAATCAACCCTTGATGTAACAACAAAGACACTTTTTATCGTACCTAAAGAAAAATAAGAGAGAATTATGAATTAGAAGCACATTCAAACACATAAATGATAATACTGACTAATAATCACAAGCATTGAAACATATGTATAGTCAATATGCAATGATAACGCTAGAAACATATTTTTAATAAAATGAGAAGAAGAAAAAAGGGAAAATAAATAAAGCAGTCTAAATTAACAGTAAAACCAGAGCTGTTATCGTCATAGCCCAAGAAATATATACTGAAGTTAACAAAGACGTTAAGTGGCTCATAAGGACGGATAAAAGATACTGTTTATATGCAATAGCACGAGGGGAGGAAGACGCAGCAGCAAAAGGAAACATCGGAGACCGTTGCAGGACTACAAGGAGATTAATACGAAAATACAATCATCGCAGAGAACATATCAAAAATTGAAATTATAATAAAGAAGTTCTCACCAACATTAAAGATCAGAGGAACATATTTGTTTAATAGTTTGAGGAACATTGAATAGATCAGTTTAAAATGACCTTACTGATAACCAGCCTGCAGGGGTGGAGCTAGATCTCAACTATAAAACAACATCTAAATAAGAAGTAAGAATAGCTATCAATTACTGAAAGATGGGAAGCTGCTGGTCCAGATGTTATCTCCGTAGAAGCTATTAAAGCCAACATACGTGCTTCAACTGAAATGCTGCCCAAATTATTTAGCAGTGTCTGAAGACAGTAGAAATTCCAGCAGTTGAGAGAAGGATATCTGGTGAAGGTGCCCAAGAAAGAGGATCCGTGTAAGTGTAACATACACAAGAGCAATGTTATTGTCAGTTCCTGGGAACATATACAACAGGGTGATTCTGGAAAAACTAAGAGATGCCAGTGGCAAACAATTAAGGAGTGGACAGACATGCTTTCTACCAGATTCTACTCTGACCAGAAAGTCACATTAGGATTAATAATAGAGAAAAGTATTGAACTAATCATATGGTAGATATTCGCCACTGTATTTTGGATTTGGGGATTCCGAAAAACCCCGTGAAAGCTTTGAAAGGGATTCCTTTTGGGGGTTTATGCGGCATTATGGGATTCTACAAAAAATCATTAACTTATGAATGGCAACATACAAAGACATTAAATATAGAGGTCTTCATCAGGAAAAACTAACAGCTGCTTGGAAATAAAAACAAGATTGCGACAGGGATGTCTTTTGGCATGTTTGTTATTCTTACTGAATATAGACTGGGTTATGAAGACATACTTTATATGTCTTCATCTGCTGCCAGAAATGGAATGCAGTGAACTCTGAGAAAGTAACTTGATGATTTGGTCGTCGCACACGACATTGCACGCCTACCACTCACACATAATCAGATGGAAGATAAAATAAACACACTTAATGAGATGTCACACCAAATATATCTAAATAATGCCAGGGGAGAAACAAAAATAAAGAGAATAACTCAAGAAAATAACAACCCAATCTTTTTTGGTGAAACTCACTTCAATAGACGGAATCACAGCACCCCACTAGAGGAACAGACAATGGCGCTGGATAGGAAATACACTGAGTAAAATCTGACAATAGAATAATTAGAATGCCTTTCACAGTTAACTTATAGAGCAAACGGAATAAAGGGAGACTTAAAACACACGAAGGAGAGTGTTATTTACAGAGATGATTAATTTCGGGAGAACGTAGAGGGGTGTGCGGGAGACAGCAACATATAGGATGTCTGGGTGTGACTTGGTTGGGGGGGCCTAAGCCCCGACGAGGAATAAAGGGCACATAAGAAGAAGAAGAAGCAGAAGAATTACTCCAAACACTAATCCCCTTCTCGCAGCACCAAACACTGATTCTCCACTAGCGGCACCAAACACTGACTCCCTACTAGCGGCACCAAACACTGATTCCGAACTAGCGGCACCAAACAGTGACTCCGAACTAGAGGACCAAACACTGACTCCGAACTAGCGGCACCAAACACTGACTATCTATTAGCGGACCAAACAGTGACTCCCCCACTAGCGGCCCAAACACTGATCCCCAACTAGCGGCACCAAACGCTGATCCCTCACAAGCGGCATCAAACACTGACTCCCCACTAGCGGCACCAAACACTGATCCCCTATTAGCGGCTTCAAACAATGACTCCCCACTAGCGGCTTCAAACAATGACTCCCCACTAGCGGCTTCAAACAATGACTCCCCACTAGCGGCTTCAAACAATGACTCCCCACTAGCGGCTTCAAACAATGACTCCCCACTAGCGTCACAAAACACTGATTCCTCACTAGCGGTACCAAACACTGATCCCCCACTAGCGGCACCAAAATGATCCCCACTAGCGCACCAACACTGATCCCACTAGTTCACCAAACACTGACTCCCACTAAGCGGCACCAAACACTGACTCCCCACTAGCGCACCAAACACTGACTCCCCACTAGCGCACCAACACTGATCTCCCCACTAGCTTCACAAACACTGACTCCCTACTAGCACACCAAACACTGACTCCCCACTAGCGCACCAAACACTGACTCCCCACTAGCGCACCAAAACACTGACTCCCACTAGCGCACCAAACACTGATCCCACTAGCGGCAAACAACGATCCCCACTAGCGGCACCAAACACTGATCCCCACTAGCGGCCCAAACACTGATCCCTCACAAGTGGCACCAAACACTTACTCCCCATTAGCGGCCTCAAACACTGATCCCCTATTAGCGGCTTCAAACAATGACTCCCCACTAGCGGCTTCAAACAATGATCCCTGCTAGCGCACCAAACACTGACTCCCCACTAGCTTCACCAAACACTGACTCCCACTAGCTTCACCAAACACTGACTCCCCACTAGCTTCACCAAACACTGACTCCCCACTAGCGGCACCATACACTGACTCCCCACTAGCTTCCCCAAACACTGACTTCTCCACTAGCGCACCAAACAATGATCCCTGTTAGCGGCACCAACCGTTCTTTCCCCATTAGCGGCTCCAAACACTGGCTCTCCACTAGCGGCACCATACACTGAGTCCCCACTAAGCACACAAAACACCCACTCTCCACTAGCGGCACAAACTACTGATACCACATCCGTGACGAATGAACAAATTAGGAAATGTGCTCATTCTTCAAAACCCAAATCCCGAAGCGACCAAATAAATTAAAATTAGGAAGAGCTTAGTAGCAACGGAGATGTAGCTATTGAGACGAATGTTGCGAATACCTTGGACTGCCAAAGTAATTAACAACGACTGCCTGAAAGATACTAATGAACCTAGAACATTATATTCACCTATAAGAAACATCATTATGTGATCATGTGATAAAAAGAGAGGCATTGACGAAAATCGTTACAACTGAACAAATCACTGAGAAAAGAGGCAGAGACAGACCTGGAGAAATGTTGCTGGATTAACTGACACGGTATTGTTGAGGATTATCACTAACAGAGTTGATCGAGAACTCCAAGAACCGAGGTATGTGGGGAGACATGAATGTCTCCTCCAGTTGGCAGGGAACATAATGATAAATGATGGATATGAGAGAAACCAAATACTTTCTCTCCAGCCATTAATATTTTAAGGTAAATAATAATGTGAAATAATTAATGTTCAAGACTTGCATATGTTATGTCTTTCAGGTACAAGTGAAGTTGTATATATGATGAAACAGCTGAAAGCCACATTTAATGAAAGCGTGTACAGTTGTATACTTCGCTGTTTCCAAGCTACTATCGCCCAGTCGGTATCCGGTAAAAGGGAATGTTTGTCGAGCTGCTTTCTTGAAATTAACGAATTATATGAAGTTTCCGCATGGCTGAGTATTTGTTTCCACATTGTGTTGTTTGTTCTCATTGGCTGCGTCATTCTTTTTATACCAAAATTATTAGCCGTTGACAATTCGGGAAATTCGAATTTACAAGTTATGCGATATGTGATGTTTGTTGCAAATGTCGTTGGCATTATTTTGTTTATTCTTCTCACTTTACTGAATATTAGGGTAATTGAAGACAGGGGTTATGGTGTAGCTGTCATACCAATCTGCTGTTGTGTTGTTTTCACATTAAACCTTGCACTTCTTTTGATTTTGATTTTGCGTGAAACACGTAAGACCGAAAAAAAAGAACAATCTCCCTAGAAAGAATGTTCATAAAGTAGAACAGAAATGTAAATCCTCTGAATACTAGACAGACTGAGAAACCCTTCGACCCCATGAAGAGCAAGCAGAAATCCGAAATGAGACTTCTCCAAAAAGAATAAAGTTCTTCATGTGGTACATCAGGCTAGTTAGCTTGTCGCATGCAGCCAACGGTGGGAGTTTAACTTTTCCCGTGTTGCTCTCAGATTCTTTACATGTAGAAGTGTCTCTTATAGGAGAATTGTCTCTCATAGGAGAATTGTCTTATATGAGAATTGTCTTTCATGGGAGAATTGTATCGTATATGTGAGGGCTGGTCTGGTTCGCAAGATCAGTTCCGCGTCTAGCGCTCGTTGTCTCGGATGGCTGTGTGAGGTGCACCAAAATGGGATCTTCCCAGCCAACGCAAGTTAGCGAGGCAGGCGTTTCGAGAATGTAACAGCATTGTGCAGCCAGGGTCGTGGTTTGAGCGGACAAAAGAGCAAAATTTGTACGACCGTTCGACAAAGTCTCGATAAGCGCCCCCCCTCTCTCTCTCTCTCTCTCTCTCTCTCTCTCTCTCTCTCTCTCTCTCTCTCTCTCTCTCTCTCTCTCTCTCTCTCTCTCTACTCTCTCTCTCGATGAGCAGTGGGCCTGCAGTCAGTAAGCTGGTATAGCTTTTATTTTTTCGGTCAGTCCTGCCGGCGTAGCTTGAAAGCTCATCGGTAGGCGTCCAGTGGTTTTGCATGTATCACTTTGTACCTAGAGGGCGCGCTTTAGCGATGCTACCATTGGCTTGCGTGTGCTTGTATAGTCAGTCCTGCCAGCAGTCATATGCATTGCGAAATGCTGAAGCTCGGCCGTAATTCGGCAGATTTGTTCGCAACGTAGACGAGCAACATTTTCTGTGGTTGAATCTCGCTAATCGCATGTGTGTGTGTGTGTGTGCTGTTCTGGCGGACAGTCCGTCTCGGCGATAAATATCTGGTTGATCCTATCAGTAATCATACGCTCATTCGCTTGTCGCTGCGCGTCTTAAAACTGAAAATTAAAGGAATTGACGGAAGGGCCGTTTGCACGAGGCTCTCGAGTGCCAATATATACAGGGATAACTGGCCTATGGCAGCCTAACGTCCACTGCATCTGCGTCCGTCTCCAGTCGTCTTGCCATGCTCGCCACTGGAACCAGATGGACGCAGACGAGAGAGTGAGGTCGACAGAGTTGCGAAACCACTTCCTCACTATAATCCAAACTAAAGCGCGAGTCATTCGTTCTTCATCAAAAGATGCAATGAATGAATGGTCCTCGTCATTCATGATGGACGAACATCGTATCGTATAGGAGAATTGTATCTTATCGGAGAATTGTCTCTTATAGGAGAATTGTCTCTCATGGGCGAATTGTCTCTCAAAGGAGAATTGTCTCTCATAGGAGAATTGACTCATATGAGTATTGTCTTTCATAGAAAAATTGTCTCTCAAAAATAATTGTATCTTGAAGGAGAATTGTCTTTCATAAGAGAATTATATCTTACAGGGGAATCGCATCTCATAGGAGGAATGTATCTGATAGGAAAATTGTCTCAAAGGGAGAATTGTATCTAATAGAAGAATTTTATCTCATAGGATAATTTTATCTCATACGAGAATTGCCTCTCATACGAGAATTATATGTTACTAGCTGACCCGGCCCGGCTTCGCCCAGGCCCTGGAGGGGATCTATCTATCTATCAGTCTGTCTGTCTGCTTGTTTGTCTGTCTGGCTGGCTGACCCGGCCCGGCTTCACCCAGTCCCTGGTGGGGAGCATCTCATTTAATTCATATAAGTAGTCATATAAACTCTCCCGTTCCCGACTATCTGTCTGTCTGTCTATCTGACCGGGCCCGACTACACCCAGTCCCTGGTGGGGAGCATCTAATTTAATTCATATACGTAGTCATATAAGCTCTCCCGTTCCCGACTATCTGTTTGTCTGGCTGTCCCGGCCCGGCTTCACCCAGTCCCTGGTGGGGAGCATCTAATTTAATTCATATAAGTAGTCATATAAGCTCTCCCGTTCCCGACTATCTGTCTGTCTGTCTGTCTGACCGGGCCCGGCTTCACCCAGTCCCTGGTGGGGAGCATCTAATTTAATTCATATACGTAGTCATATAAGCTCTCCCGTTCCCGACTATCTGTTTGTCTGTCTGTCCCGGCCCGGCTTCACCCAGTCCCTGGTGGGGAGCATCTAATTTAATTCATATACGTAGTCATATAAGCTCTCCCGTTCCCGACTGTCTGTCTGTCTATCTGTCTGTCTGACCCGGCCCGGCTTCACCCAGTCCCTGGTGGGGAGCATGTCATTTAATTCATATAAGTAGTCAAATAAGCTTCCGTTCCCGACTATCTGTCTATCTATCTGACCCGGCGTGGTTTCGCCCAGCTCCTGGCGCACAGTAACTTAAAAGAATGTCCTTCCACACACCATTCAATGAAAACTGTAGAAAAAGATGGGTTACAATGTTATGCATTATGCATTATTTTTATGAAAACTTTGAAAATTCCTTAAAGATTATATCATTATTTATTATAACTCATATGCCAGAAAATAACTATAGACAAAGAGTTTAACAATAGTGCAAGTAAGTCCAACAATATGACTATAAAGTATATAGAAATGTTATTAAAAGTTATGCCCCTTGAAATAACTTTTCTAGAGTGAAGTCCCCCTGCTATATAGACATTATATAATGAAAATGGAAAAGTAAATGTTATTAAATAAGTAGAAGATTTTACATTAAGAAATTATTATAGTCGGTTGCACAGGAATGAAAGGAAGACGTGTAGAAAATTTCATCTCAATCGGATGTACCGTTATCGAACGCATCCAATACCACAAACCCACAAACAAACATACACTCTGTTTTATAGATATAGACTAGCTGACCCGGCCCGGCTTCGCCCAGGCCCTGGAGGGGATCTATCTATCTATCAGTCTGTCTGTCTGCTTGTTTGTCTGTCTGTCTGTCTGTCTGGCTGACCCTGCCCGGCTTCACCCAGTCCCTGGTGGGGAGCATCTCATTTAATTCATATAAGTAGTCATATAAGCTCTCCCGTTCCCGACTATCTGTCTGTCTGTCTATCTGTCTGTCTGTCTGTCTGACCCGGCCCGGCTTCACCCAGTCCCTGGTGGGGAGCATCTCATTTAATTCATATAAGTAGTCATATAAGCTCTCCCGTTCCCGACTATCTGTTTGTCTGTCTATCTGTCTGTCTGTCCCGGCCCGGCTTCACCCAGTCCCTGGTGGGGAGCATCTCATTTAATTCATATACGTAGTCATATAAGCTCTCCCGTTCCCGACTGTCTGTCTGTCTATCTGTCTGTCTGTCTG
This sequence comes from Cepaea nemoralis, assembly GCA_014155875.1. Taxonomy (NCBI): domain Eukaryota; kingdom Metazoa; phylum Mollusca; class Gastropoda; order Stylommatophora; family Helicidae; genus Cepaea; species Cepaea nemoralis. The sequence continues at coordinate 807 of JACEFZ010011625.1, read as the reverse complement.
ACCCGGCCCGGCTTCACCCAGTCCCTGGTGGGGAGCATGTCATTTAATTCATATAAGTAGTCAAATAAGCTTCCGTTCCCGACTATCTGTCTGTCTGTCTATCTATCTGACCCGGCGTGGTTTCGCCCAGCTCCTGGCGCACAGTAACTTAAAAGAATGTCCTTCCACACACCATTCATTATTTTTAATGAAAACTGTTTTTAATCACCGACATGACAGTTGATAAGTTCTTTAAGCAGAGAAAAGATGGGTTACAATGTTATGCATTATGCATTATTTTTATGCAAACTTTGAAAATGCCTTAAAGATTATATCATTATTTATTATAACTCATATGCCTGAAAATAACTATAGACAAAGAGTTTAACAATAGTGCAAGTAAGTCCAACAATATGACTATAAAGTATATAGAAATGTTATTAAAAGTTATGCCCCTTGAAATAACTTTTCTAGAGTGAAGTCCCCCTGCTATATAGAAATTATATAATGAAAAATGAAAAAGTAAATGTTATTAAATAAGTAGAAGATTTTACACTAAGAAACTATTACAGTCGGTTGCACAGGAATGAAAGGAAGACGTGTAGAAAATTTCATCTTCTTCCTCTTCTTCTTTCGTTCGCCTGAAACATGTCTACAACTGCAATGTCGTCTCTTGTATGAATCTAAAAGTCTTTTTTAGTTCATTCAGCGGTCCATAGAGTTTATCTTCCACTGTTGGAAAATTGTTGCTCCCAAGAACAAGAAACCTGTTCCTTCATTTTGGTGTGTACGGATCGCCCCCCGTGCTGTTCCCAAATAAAATCCCAA
>JACEFZ010011624.1:0-33936 GCA_014155875.1 Cepaea nemoralis | reverse complement strand
GGATTTTTTTTTTTTTAAAAAAAGGCCCCCTTTTTTGGGCCGCAAATTTTTTTTTGGGAAAAAAAGGGACAAGGCAATTCCCCCTTTCCAGTATGTTTTAAAAAAAAAACAACATCTAACATAGGGAGGATCATTACCCCAGGGCATGCTGTGATGGAAAATAAGCAGGCGGGCAGATTGGCTGGATCTGCACGTCTTGGTGAGGTACTGGTGCACGATCAAGCAGATGCGTCCGGGGCCCTTTGCGACAGTGTATATATTGTGGAAGTACAGATGCATTATTGCCTGGAGAGAATGATGCGGTTGGGAGTGATCAGATCATCTGACTGACACTCAGTCCTCCTAGGAAAGGACACAAGGACACCCAATCAGGTTGCAACTGGTACCATTAATACTAGTTGGTATACGCGCAGAAAAGCGTACATGTCTTCTTGTTTGGTACTGAATGATTAAACTGTTAGTTGTAGTAAACTATTATACTCGTCTCCATCGTAACAGTCATAATCAGAGTAACACAGCGAGAGTAGCACAGGGTAGACTACCAACTCACCCTAGTAATTTAAAAGGTTGCAAAAGAATGAAAATGAAGTCCACAGCCTCGTGGGTGTGGAAAGAAAGGGGAAACCAGCACATCACGCATATCAAATATGTCAACATGGTAGAATAAAAGAGACAGGATACTACAGATACCTTCGAAATGAGAGTGCATGGGGCCGGAGATGTGAACAAGAATAGAGAAGCTTCGGCGAGCCAAACTGTTAGCGACGCACTTTTAGAGACACGCCACGTGATGATGGGCAGTAACACATTTCTTATATGTAGTAATGTCTTAGATACTTTTTACGAATCTGTATGACAAGTACAGCATCAAACCTCAAATATATTTCCAATACACATGTCTTCATTCCACGAGTAGCCTTCATTGCAAATACAACTGTAGATGAAATAATATTAGAGACAGAACGTCAAGTATAATGTTTCAAACACAACTTTAGATACAATAATATTCAAGCGATGTTCGTCCATCATGAATGACGATGGCCATTCATTGACGATGACCATTCATTACACTACATCTTTGATTTGATGAGGAACGAATGACTTGCGCTTTGGTTTTGTATAGCGAGGAGGTGGTCGCGCAACGCCCTCGTCCCCGCTCCCTCGTCTGTGACCGTCTAGCTCCAGTGGCGAGCATGGCAAGACGACTGGAAGACGGACACAGATGCAGTGGACGTTAGGCTGCCACGGCCAGTTATCCCTGTTTATGTCGGCCCTTCCGTCAATCCCTTTAATTTTCAGTTTTAAGACAAGCGTAGCGACAAGCAATGAGCGTATGATTTCTTTTAGGATCAACACGATTTCCTTCACCGAAGACGGACTGACCGCCAGAGCAGACCACACACAACATGAGGCGAGAGTCTGCCCACAGAAGATGCTGCTCGTCTAAATTGCGAGCAGATCTCCCGATTTACGGTTGAGTCTCTCCAGCGCAAATGTGCACATGGCGACTGAACGGACAGACGTTCATGCACACGCAAGCCGAGAGTAGCATCGCTAAAGCTGAGACAAGCGTATGACTACATTCTTGAAACGCCTGCCTCGCTAATACATGTTGGCTGGAAAGATCCCATTTTGGTGTACCTCACACAGCCATCTGAGACAAGCATATGACTACTGGCAGGATCAACCAGATATCTATCGGACAGACGGACTATTCACGCACACGCAAGCCAAGAGTAGCATTGCTAAAGCGCGCCCTCCTGGATGACTACTGGCAGGATCAACCAGATATCTATCGGACAGACGGACTATTCACGCACACGCAAGCCAAGAGTAGCATCGCTAAAGCGCGCCCTCCCGGTACAAGGTGATACATGCAAAACCACGTCCAGTGTAATGTTTCAGACACAATTATAAATACATTAATGTTGGATTAAGCAGGTCAAATGTAATGTTTCATAAACACTTATATGAGAAATATACATTAATATTAGATACAACAAATCGAATAAATGTTTCAGACACAATTATAGCTACAATAATATTAGATACAGTAAGTCTAATAAAATCTTTCAAACATAACTGCTGATTAAGTAATTGTCCTATGAATAAAATAATAGTTTTTAAAAATATTTTTCTCTCTCTGCATCCATCTATGTATCTGTATGCCTGTTTCTCTGGGTCACAGACACACATCCTACGCTTTCTTTTCCCTCTGGTCGATTGATAAATAAATTTATAGGTGGATTAAAGGATGGATGGAAGGATAAATGGATAGATGGATGGATGGATGGATGTGAGACGACGGGAGAGGGGGTGGTTATTAGTACATGGATGGATGAATATGAAGACAGATAAGATGAATAGCTAAATGTAATAATGAATGTTTTCTATCGATGGATGGATGTCAAAGACTCAACCGCATCCCCTACGCCAGGGAGAGCGGTCAAGCCTGGAGGGACCAAGAGGAGATACGGTGCCCGAGGCAAGAGCAGGGGAGATGAGGGAATCGTGGAAGGTTAGCCACTCCCTCAGAATACACGCAGGCGGTGTTCAGAGAGTTAGCACTCTAATCACGATACCACCGCACCTCATGAAGCCAGAGCACAGTTGAGTAGACACTCAACAGGCCACGTTTTGCCAGCAGCGTGCGATGTGAGGTAACACGCACGAAGGAGAAGGTCACCCCCGCGGGGTGTGTAACCACGGGAGAGATGTCCGGCAGACGGGAGACTGGACTTGGGGCGTTCACATCGTTTAGAATAACGTTAGGAGTTTTGGGTTCACTCGTAGATAGAGTTAGCATAGGGTTAGCAGTTTGTGTTAGATAATTCTGTGGCTATATATTGTGTATTGCATTAGCGACTGTTTACCGCTTGTAAGCGAGCCAACGGCAATAAAATGGACCATGCATTTTGCCTCCCACACGACTTGCAAGTTGTCTTGTACGAGTGTGTGAGAAGTACCCGATGATGCCTGTCAGTTAAGTTGTTGACAGGCCAGGGTAATCGTGGTTGTCAGAAGTGAAGCTTGAATGGAATATTCAAGCTACTCCACTCGTCCACGAGGCTAGAGACTAGGGTGTAATTTTTGTAGTAACGATAATTTGTGCAGACAGGAGAATTTGCGAGCTAGAAATATGCCTATCGTGACAAAATAGTGTTTAATTGTGTTTATGATATATTTATTGAATGAAATCATGTATTCTTCGAAACTGTAAGTATTATTATTCTTATTTTTCTGATATTTATTGATATATTTACCTTTTTGGTGAGAAATGAGTACCAAAAATGATTCACGGCGGAGTGATACAAAGCTAGCCGACAATATCGATTTTTCATCGCGCTGTGCTGTGACGTCAGATGATTGACAAACAGTCGTCTGGGCTCATTAGCATACAGCAATCGAGTGTGTAGAGAATTGCTAAACGGCTACCCGCCTGAATCGGTACGTTATATCATTTATTAGTTATTTATTTCAACTACTAAGGGAATATATTTATTTATTTAAACATTATGATGTTATTTTTATTTCTTTAAAACCAGATATGCATATTTTTGGTCATATTTTCTCTGTGTTTACCGTCACGATGGAACTATTTTTTGGCCTGGCAGACAATACTTGCCTGCACAACACGTACAGAAATTAAATAGATTAGTAACATAAGGCAATAACTGATAGAGCAAAGACAGGACATTGACATTTAATTTCTTTAATACATATTCTAGTTGTTCGTGAATCTGTCTGTCATTGTCTAAGTCATTGTCCATAGGGGTCTGGGTTAACATATCGTGTAATAGGCCTGATTACTACGGCCCTGCATATCAAAGGGCGAACTACACCTGATTACGGCCCTGTGTACCAAATATAGTTTGCTGGTAACGACACGTGTCTCCACCCTAAAGTACCAAGGTGACCTGTGGCAACGGAGTTCCGTTCCCCGATCCTCGGGAACGTTAAAGCTGAGTACACTTATATATTTTGGCATGCAATTTGATTAATAGTGCATCTCTTTTTTTCAGCTTGTGATACACTATTATATTATTTGTGCTCTGAATTTCCAACATAAAAAATTTTGTTCTTCAAATAAACTTAACAAACATTTAATATTCCTTAACAAGGAACAAATAGATAACATCAGAGATAAATAGGTAAATAAACAAATCAGTGTAGGTAAACGCTAGCCAATTACCAGATAACATGGCAACTTTAATTGACTTTATTAAGGAAGGCAAAGCATTAGGACACACAGGAAAAGAATTAGAAAAGTATTCTGATCAAAAATATAAAGAAGCAAAAGATGCTGAGACTGCTCAACGTATACGAAAAAAGAATGCTGAGAGAGAGGAACGCACGCGAAAATGGGATGCTGAGAGAGAGGAATGCACACGAAAATGGGATGCTGAGAGAGAAGAACGCACACGAAAATGGGATGCGGAGAGAGATGAACAGGAACGAAAAAGACAACACGAATTGGAAACTAGACGAAAAGAAATAGAATTAAAACATCAAAAAGATATGACACAACTAGCTGAGATAACAAAACAAAAAGAAAAGGATAATGAGCAACAACAGTTAGAACATGATAAGAAGATTAAACAACAACAGTTAGAACATGAGAAGAATATGAAACAACTACAGGTAGAAGCTGAGACACGTTTAAAGATGAAACGTATAGAGTTAGACTCACGCGCAGAAATCGCTGCCACTAAATTAAAAAGTCAGCAAGAGGAAAATAAGTTCAAGAAATACAAAAACATTATCAAACCATATTGCAAAGACGATTCAATAGCAGCCTGGACAGATAATGTAGAGTATCAATTTAAATATCACCAAGTTCCTGTAGATATATGGGCCCCTATTTATATGAAGAATCTAAGTGGTGAGCCCCTTAAAATAATAGAATCTATCCCTAATGAGCTCAAATCTAACTATCAATACATCCGTGACAGGATTATGCAGCACTATTTACTTGATGCCCCTGGGTATCAGAGTCAGTTCTCAAATTTAAAACCTAAACATAATGAGACATTCATTGATTACGTCTCAAATGTTCAGATGGTACTAAACAGGTGGCTTAAAGCAGCTAACATAGGTAAAGACTTTGATAGATTAAAAAACCTAATAGCTATGGACAAGGTTATATCTACTATACCTTCTCCTTTTGCCAAGTTTTTGCAGCAGTCAGACATTGAGAACATCGAGCAGTTTCAGAAAATAGGCTCGAAATATTTTTCTGCAAACAGAGATATTTTTAAGACCTCAATTGACTCGGAAATAGTTTCTTGTGTGAAAGACCAACCAACAAATTATCAGAAGAATAGAAAACCATTTCATAAAGTCCACAAGAAAGAAAGTAAAGTATCAAAATGCATCTACTGTCAATTTTTTCATGACACTTCTTCAATGTGTGACAAATCGCCAGATTATCCGGCTCATCTTGAAAATGTTATCAAAAAGCAGCAAAGTAAAAGATCTGCATGCAGGCGTGCGATCAAATGTTTTTTTTTGTTCCTGTTATGGCCATTATAGTAATAAGTGCCTTGGCCGGCAGAGTATGAAAGCCAGTAATGCCATTTTGATCGACACCTCTTTAGATAGTGGTAGTAAGAATAAATGTGCAGTTGAAAATGAAGGTGAGGTTGAGTGTGCCTTACCTTTCAGCCAAGCTGAAGATGTGTGTGGGGCAAACGATATGTTGAGCTTCGACAGCTGTGAACGAGGTCACCAATTCCATACAGACTCAAAACTAGAATGTGGACATACAGTACTATGCTCATCTGAGAGTGTAAACGCAGCAGTAGCCTCCAGAGGCAATCTTGTGTTCCACAATGCAATGGTCAATGATGTACCATGCCAGTGTTTGCTGGACAGCGGCAGCACCCTTATTGGTCTTCGGAAAGAACTGGTTAATCCGGGTGAATACACAGGTGATACTGTCAAATGCCGTACCTTCTCGGGTAACATTGAAATTTACCCTTTGGCAAAAGCCCATATTGATTCTCCTTTTCTCTCTGGTACCTTTACCTGTGCAATACTGAACAACCCTTGTACTGATTTAATTCTGGGGTGCTTACCCCAACTAAAACATTGTACGATTGATGAAATAGTTGCATGGGAAAAAGTAAAGGCAACTATTACAACAGCCAAAACAGACACTTCAAAACATCAGAACATATTACAAGATGAGACACTACTGATGCTTTCTACAACCAGCACAGATGACACAAACAAACAGAAACTTTTACACCACCAGAAATCTACTCTTAATGTGTCTCCATACTTAAAATTGTTAAAGGTCAAAGCCAGAGTGACCAAAAATGCATCTTGTTTATTTAGATATAAAAATGGCATTTCAACTACAGGTCATACTACTGGTAACCATGAACAGGTGTTACCTGAACAACACCGGTTAACTATGCCAAAATATGCACATAAAACACCGGTGACTGGTCATCTTGCATACAACAACACCAGACCAGGTTTTTTCAATAAGATAAAATTATGTTTTCATAATGTATTTGCGTGTAATGTCTGTCAACAATGGGTACAAAAGTTTAAGGGTAGACATCCTACAACTGAAGTACAACCTTCTATACTGGCTCCCAAGCCATTTGATAGAGGAAGGGTCAGTTCTACCACAAACACACAAACAACGGTGCAAGAACCAGTGATCTTGAACTTGATCAAGACAGATTTAGGCTACTTCCATACCAACGAAATGGCAACGACTATTCAAGGTGGTACATAACCATGGTACATGTTGACTATGAAATATCGATAAACAGACACTTAGAGATATTCCATGTCAACATGCGTAAACTTTACTTTTCAAGACAAGAGACAGAAATAGTGACAGACGAACATATTGCATCCACAGCTAATAATAAGACGACAGACATACACAACGCAACTACACTAGCTAGCGAGACTGGCAAATCCGACAATGTACATACATATAGTGAACTTATAGAATACACATGAATATATCAGAAGACTGATGACTGGACAAAACACTGACTGAAGCTCAGACATGGCTTTAATAGGTTGCGACTCTTCGGTCTCACTGTCAAACCGAGAAAAATCGAATTAGGCCTAACAGAAATTCATCTTGGGTCATGTCATTTTTCAAGATCAACTAAAGACTGACCAGAAAATTAGTACCAAAAGAATGAATCTGACCATGTCTACCAGAAATAATCAGGTCAGAAGCCTTCTGGAATTAGTGAATTACTCAGAAATTCAATATTCCAATGTTTTATAAGCATTGGTAGAATGAAATGTGAAAGATGCATTATTAATTTCTGCATTGTCAAAAATTGAAAATTCTTTTTTGTAAATATTCCAATCCTCCGCTTGCCTAATCCTAGGCTCGTTTATTATTTTAGGACAGATGCTAGCAGTACTAGGCCAATATTTTTTGAGGGCAGCTTCCACCCGAGTTGCTACGTGAGCCGTAAGATCACACCTGCTGAGTCCAGAGATTGCATGTCACAGTTGCAACCCTAAGCGTCATCTATGCAGTGAGAAGGCTCCATCGAGTTCTGACGGATGTTCACTGCATTGTCCAGACCGACAACTCCCCGATCACGGTCATAGAAAGTGGTGTGCATCAAAATGACCGGAGATACAGGTGGTCACTAATTTTACCATCTGAGGTAATAATACCTGAAATCCCACATAATAATGTAGAGTGATAGTTAGTACATGAATACAGTACAATATGCTATGTAAAATAGGTTACATATACACCCATGGTGTGCTTAAGAGTGTACCAAGTACAACGAACTATCATGTGTCCGTAGACATTAACTTAAGAACTGGGCTACAGAACTTAGATACTACCGTGTGAATCAGGACAGCTCATTTCCAACTAAGCTCCAGTCCGGTGTATCATTTGTGTGAAATGTAGAAAACAGTGTCAGAACAGTGCTTAATTTCAGACACATAAAGACTAAGCTACGACACCAGCGAATCTCTACACGTGCACTACCGATGAACATTATGTGACCGTAAAATGTATTTCAGATACCCAGGCAAATTATGTAGTTATATTGTGCCTATACCAATATTCAAACATGAAGGCAACTACTAACCTGAGAGAACTGAATACTGTGTATATAAACTTAATGTGATATGTAAAATAATAATTTTTTTTTAAAAAATAGTTATAAATAAATTAGAGGTAGAATTAGGTAATATAATAGTTCTCATTTAGGTTAATAGGATAGTTAGTACAGTAATTAACCCATTTACTTAGCGTATAATTAAATTAAAATATTAGTTTAGACATAAGAATAGTTAATTACAAGGTAAATTAAATTTATGATATGAATAGTACTATTTAGATTGTTATATTTCACTTAGCTTCATGTTAGTTTAGTTTAGTCCATATTAAGGAAAACCATACCATCGATCAAACATTACCGATAATTAATATTATCATGTTACATACATCATCTACATAATTTAGATTAAAAACATTAATCATATGATTCATTTTCAATCTAACAACAATAGATAGTATAGTATTAGAAAAGTACATAATTTATGTTCACATCATCCAGGTAATTAAGGTACATAAGGCATATCACACTAATTACATTTAAATAGTTACATTACATCCCCTAGATTAGATAAACATAACGAGTAGGATAAACAGATAATATAATTAACCTAATAAAACTTAGGTAACACATTAAATACTTAGTTATAAAAGGAGAATAGTCTATTATAATATAAAATATGATACTTTAGGTTAGTGTAACATATTAGATGATGAGATCAAAGGGACAAGCCATCAACCCTGTCTCGCCCGTGTAAATATATTGTAAATACATGACTCGTGCAGCGATTTTCGCACAGTCATTGAGCTCAAATTTCTCAAACTGAGCCAAAGCTGTACAGTGTCACTCAACGGTTTTTAAATGATCAGAAGAATTAGTGTGGAAGGATAATAGATGTGTGACAGAGGTAAGGGTGAAAGGAGTATGACAGAAGTGTGAAAGTGAGAATGAATGAAAGATAGACGGGAGAGAATGCAAGCAGTCAGCAAATTCTTCTGCTGCCTGCAACGACTTTTAATATTGGTTTGCGCTAATGTTGGTTTTCGCTAGGGAAATTGTGTTGGTGTGAATGTGTTGTCTGTGATATAGTTTAGAACTTAGAATACAGTATTTTGGGTCTCATAACAATGGAATGTAGTCACGAATCAGTGTTATACACCTGCTTATGGCCACATTGAACAAAATTATGACACTCAAAAAACTAACATACATACACATATAGTTTAGAAATATAGGGTAGAAATTAGATTAGTAGATTTATTACATCCAAACACGCAAACAACCAGAAAAACAAACATGTAAATTGCATACACTATTTGTAGATCAAAGGCAGATAACTTTGGGGCCAGGGGACATAATAGACAACGAAGAACTAAATTAACAGTGAAATGAAGTCTTACGCGCGGAAGCGAGGTAGGTAAAGCCGGTCGCACACACTCTTGTAGAATGGTTGTTAAATATTATATGGGGGACATGAAGCAATTCATGTGTTGACCCTAATAAAGTCAACTTTGTATGGGTAGTAAGTTAATTTACTATGTGAGGGCAGGTCTTATAAGACAACGGTCCGGTTCAGACATACCTCTGATAAATATAATATAGCATGTGAGAAGGGGCTCACGCCAACCAGGCAAGTTTGTGGCGATTGCCAGTAGCCAAGTGAGGCTTTGCTACATTGTGACAATAGTTGTTAATAGTCTATTGGAAAGCCCAGAGCCAGGTTATCTAGAGTCTTTGACAAAAATTAGAGACACTAATTTTTTGTGTAGAAACCTCCTTGCGTCACAACCAATAAGTGAAAGTTGATGACGCAACACAAGGGGGGGGGGGGCGGGTGTGTGTCAAAGACTCAACCGCATCCCCTACGCCAGGGAGAGCGGTCAAGCCTGGAGGGACCAAGAGGAGATACGGTGCCCGAGGCAAGAGCAGGGGAGATGAGGGAATCGTGGAAGGTTAGCCACTCCCTCAGAATACACGCAGGCGGTGTTCAGAGAGTTAGCACTCTAATCACGATACCACCGCACCTCATGAAGCCAGAGCACAGTTGAGTAGACACTCAACAGGCCACGTTTTGCCAGCAGCGTGCGATGTGAGGTAACACGCACGAAGGAGAAGGTCACCCCCGCGGGGTGTGTAACCACGGGAGAGATGTCCGGCAGACGGGAGACTGGACTTGGGGCGTTCACATCGTTTAGAATAACGTTAGGAGTTTTGGGTTCACTCGTAGATAGAGTTAGCATAGGGTTAGCAGTTTGTGTTAGATAATTCTGTGGCTATATATTGTGTATTGCATTAGCGACTGTTTACCGCTTGTAAGCGAGCCAACGGCAATAAAATGGACCATGCATTTTGCCTCCCACACGACTTGCAAGTTGTCTTGTACGAGTGTGTGAGAAGTACCCGATGATGCCTGTCAGTTAAGTTGTTGATGTGAGACGACGGGAGAGGGGGTGGTTATTAGTACATGGATGGATGAATATGAAGACAGATAAGATGAATAGCTAAATGTAATAATGAATGTTTTCTATCGATGGATGGATGAATTAGATGGATCGGGGGATAGATGGACAGATGAATGCATGCGTGGATGGATACAGGGATGGATGAAATGTAAAGGGTTGGGCGAACAAAAAACAACAACACATTTGAGTACATTTATGGATGATTATACATTCGTTCAGTGGCATGTCCTTTGCAAATCCTCGCTGTCATAACAACCTTCCGGAAAAGCTCTCGATCGTAAGCAAGATGTGCCGCGTCCGATACACCCATCTGGAGATCATCCGCCACATCCTGCAACCATCTTTTCTTTGGCCTTACTATAACCCTCTTCCCAGGCCTATAACCCTCCATTATTATTCTCTCCAAACTTTCGTGATGTTCTTCTTCTTCTTCTTCTTTCGTTCGCTTGAAACATGTCTACAACTGCAATGTCGTCTCTTGTATGAATCTAACAGTCTTTTTTAGTTCATTCAGCGGTCCATAGAGTTTATCTTCCACTGTTGTCTCTCTAGGCCAGAAGGTTCGCCTGGATATGTTGTAGTTTGGGCAATCCTGGAGTGTGTGCTCTGCTGTCTGCGACGCCAAACCACATGTGCACATGGCTGAGTCACCAATCTTGAATTTTGTATACAAGTGGTTGCGTAATCTATTGTGTCCTGTTCTGAGGCGCAGAAGAATGACCTGTTCTGATCTGTCCATAGCGTGGTAGTCGTCTTGAGTAAGGTTTGGAGGCTTTCTGATTGATTTCGTGATGTTTTAAGTGACCAAAATATTTCAATTTTCTTTGTTTTATCGTCTTTAATAGCCAACCTTCTTCAATATTCAGCTCTTGAAGTATGGATGCATTTGTTCTTTTCTTTATTCAAGATATTCTTATAACTCGTCTATAACATTTATATTAAAAGGCATTTTTGTGCTGCTCAGCTTGTTTAATAAGTGTCAAGGTCTCACAGGCATATGATTATTGATACATTAATATTAGATATAGTTACTAAAATAAATTGATAAATTGATAAATTGGAAATTGCAAAGCTCCCCACAAATCCGTTGGTAGTACATTCTACACTTAGCCTTTTCAGATAGGGGCAGAGAAAAATGTAAAGTGGCATGTACATGCTACACACGTTGAAGATAATCCTTCAGTGGAACAGAACAAAGTAGGCTGCTTCCGGGACACAACTTTAACATTAGACAAGATAAAGCCTACCCACATTAGAATGTGTGAGATGGAGCATAACTTCTACATTAGACAAGATCAAGCTGGGGCTGAGCTTCGACATTAGACAAGATAAAACCTACCCACATTAGAATGTGTGAGAGAGGGCTGAGCTTCGACATTAGACAAGATAATGCCTACCCACATTAGAATGTGTGAGATGGGGCACAACTTCTACATTAAACAAGATCAAGCCTACCCACATTAGAATGCGTGAAGTGGGGCACAACATCTACATTAGACAAGATAAAGCCTACCCACATTAGAATGCGTGAAGTGGGGCACAACATCTACATTAGACAAGATAAAGCCTACCCACATTAGAATGCGTGAAGTGGGGCACAACATCTACATTAGACAAGATAAAGCTGGGGCTGAGCTTCGACATTAGACAAGATAAAGCCTACCCATATTATAATGTATGAGATACCGGTATGTACTCAGTGACATCCTCAATGCTGGGATGTATTTACTGGGATCCTCAATTTCCGTCTTCCCCTTTCAACCTGTATCTCCGCATTCAACCAACTCACTCCAAGCCCTTCTTTCTTCAGCTATCCCTAGCAACACCGTCCATCTCATCATTATATTATTCATTTCTATTTCTACTTATCTCCTCCATGTGATTTTAGGTATTTTTCTATTTCTTTTTCTCCTTATGGATTCCAGACAAAAACCCCTCTAGTTATACCATTCTCATGTTTTTCTCAATGCACATCCTATCTAGTTACAGCGTCTTTTCCTCACTTCCTGATTAACGATTATTTATTTGCCCACCTCTCGACATGAGCTCCTCATTGGCGATACTATTCTCTCATATCATAGCATTCTTTCTATGTTACCTGTTAGTGGATTTTTGTAGTTTATTTGTATTTGTTTTTGCCGTTCTTCGTGTTTCCGATCTATATATACTTTAGAACTGACCCAACAACAGAGTTAAATATTTTTGGTGCTAAATTGAGTTTCTTCAGGCCTCCACAAATCTCCCAGTGCTATAAAAGCTACTCTGGCGTTTTGTGTTATTATTCTGATATCTTCATCTGTTCCTCCAACTTTGTCTACACCTCTACCTAAATAGTTTCTGATATCTTCATCTGTTCCTCCAACTTTGTCTACACCTCTACCTAAATAGTTTCTGATATCTTCATCTGTTCCTCCAACTTTGTCTACACCTCTACCTAAATAGATGTATGATTCCGTCACTGTGCTGCCATTGCTGTTGTATCATGTAGGGGAGTTTGGGCACTGAGCTGTAATTGCTGTTGTATCATGTAGGGGAGTTTACGCACTGTGCTACAATGGTAATATCAAAGAAAATGGTGACACCAAAATGTGACATAGAAATAGAAGGGAAAATCCTTAACCAAGTTGATAATTTTAGATACCTAGGGGCATTTATAACATCAGATGGAAGATGTACAACAGAGATTAGGAGTAGAATAGGGCAGGCAAAAGCCGCTTTTCAGAAAATGAAGAGTATCTTATGCAATAAGTCACTATCACTGAATGTAAGAAAGAGAGTGCTGAAATGCTATGTAGAACCAGTTTTGCTGTATGGCAGTGAATCTTGGAACGTAAATGAACAAATTAAGAAGAAATTAGAAGCAATGGAGATGTGGTTCCTGAGACGAATGTTGCGAATTCCTTGGACTGCCAGAGTAACTAACGACGACTGCCTGAAACCGGCTAATGAAACTAGAACATTATATACAACAATAAGACAGAGACAAACATCTTTCTTCGGTCACGTGATGAGAAGAGAGGCATTGGAGAGCATCGTAACAACTGGAAAGATCGAGGGGAAGAGAGGCAGAGGTAGACCAAGAGAAGTGATGCTGGATGGATTGAGACGGTGGCATGGAGGAATATCAGCACCAGAGTTGATCCAGAAAACCAAAGACCGAGATCTATGGAGAGCCATGAACGCCTACGCCAGCCGGCACGGCACTTGATGATGATGATGATGCTGAGATTGTTGTTGTGCCATGTAAGGGATGAGACCACTTAAAGTGGCGTGTAATACAAGTGAACCTATACAAACCGCAAACCATAGACAAACCAGACACTGTAAGTGATAGTACCTGTGTTTAAGAGGTTCTCTGGTCTCACAGACAGCATTGGAGCCACAAATACCTGGGCTGCACATGTCCTTGATTGTACAACCTTTGTCAGGGTTGTCTCCTTCATAACCCTCCTTGCATTGGCATTTGTGCTGCATCAGGATATAAAAATGATATAATGAAATAGTTCCAACTTACATGTTACAATAAATTATTGCAGTGTAGTGGACGAATAAGAGAAAGATATGCTACAAGAAATCGTGCCCATAGACGCTATCATGTCCTGGAATCTGAAAATACTTTCGCCACATCAAACATACCAGCGTATTACTCGAATAGCATTGGAAGATGAGACAGTGGCCATCCAGCAAAACAATGAGTACAGGACTTACTAGACAATCTGGACAGGACAATCACGAGGCAGGGGAGCTATCCAAGGATCTAGAGTTGTACTAGGAGGCTGTGATGAGAGCGACGTTATGCAAAGGATTTGTTATAAAACATCATCATCATGTGGCACGTCCCTTTCAGATTGTCAATCTCACCAAGGCCCATGAAAGTATCCTCGATCATTGCCAGTTCTCTTGCCTTATGCATTGTCATACCTAAGGTGTCTTCAATCTTTGCCAGTTCTCTTGCCTTATGCATTGTCATACCTAAGGTATCTTCAATCTTTGCCAGGTCTCTTGCCTTATGCATTGTCATACCTAAGGTATCTTCAACCTTTGCCAGGTCTCTTGCCTTATGCATTGTCATACCTAATGTGTCTTCAACCTTTGCCAGGTCTCTTGCCTTATGCATTGTCATCCTCAGGTATCTTCAATCTTTGCCAGTTCTTTTGCCTTATGCATGGTCATACCTAAGGTATTTTCAATGTATCGTGTCCATTGATAGTGGACCTATGCCTCTCTCCTGAAACCACGCCTTCCATCCCCTTTGGAAAAACCCAAACACCTTTCCAAACCACTTGCCTTTACCCCGGTAGCATTTAATATTGGCAATCTTTTTTTTTTTCAGATTCCGAGATAAGATACTGTTGATGAGTTCACATAAATTAGACAATTTCAAAGCAGATTTTTGTAAAAGTACAAAATCATCATCAAATGCCATGCCGGCTGGCGTAGGCGTTCATGGCTCTCCACAGATCTCGGTCTCTGGTTTTCTGGATCAACTCCGCTGTTGATATTATTCCATGCAACCGTCTCAATCCATCCAGCGTCGTTTCTCTTGTTCTGCCTCTGCCTCTGCCTCTCTTCCCTCGAACTTTCCAGTTGTCACGATGTTCTCCAATGCCTTATGGGTGCCCTAATCTTGTAGAATATCACTAAAGTACTTCTTCTTGGTCTTCGATCTTCTCTCTATGACATCTTACCATTTATAGTTTGTTAAATTGTGCTTGAAAAAAGGCATAATAACTACAACTCATGGATGCACATGAGTACATCGTCATTTCCACTATTACGCATTAGCTGACGTCTCCACGCTCATTGTCTGACCTATCTGCAATCATTTTCCTCTTTGTCTGTATTCAATGTCTGATCTTTGCCCTCCATGCAACGCGATCAGGGGCGACTTGCTCCAAAAGCGCAATATCAAAGCCTGTATCATTCATGTCACAGTTACATACATCTTTATTCCATAGTAGTAAAGACCGACGCCGTAATCTTTCATCTATCTTTAAATCATCCACAGAAAGCTGTTCTATAATTGTCTATCCACCTGATGTGTCCTATCCATCTAGGTAACGAAGATTGAGCATGGAACAAACCAACACATCATCCGATCTTTCCAATACTTCAGCATTTGATATTTTGTCTCGCCATTTAACATCAAGTATTCTTCGCAGACACCGCTAATGAAAGATGTTTAAAGTTTCTCTTGGTGTGAGTACGTAGACTAATCTCCACTACCATAAGGACACAGGTTTGTTAGACTATGACTTTTGTGTTTACAGTAAGCTTTATGTCATTCCAGACGCTCTTTGTTAACCTGTCTGTTCATCGTTGTTGCTGCATAACCAATCCTGATATTTATTTCCAATCTAAGGATAATTTATTGTTGACCTTCGATCCCACATATGTGAAATGGTCGTCAATAAAGGTTGATGGTATCCCTGTTGCACCTTGCGTCACAATTTGTCTGTTTGCATGGAACAATCTTATATGAGAAATGGAAAATATTAAAATGAATAAGTGAAATGACATGGAAGGGATCTGGTAAAATCATAACTGACAAACGTACATAAATTGTAATCTAGAGGGAATACATACGAAAAGGGAGTAGGAATACTATCTGGTTAAAAAAAAACAGCTATGTTAATTAATGGTTACGCGTGCATAACAGATATAGTTATTGTTTATTTGAATGGGTGAATGTGCAATGAGGATGTTCTATCGACTAACTAAGTATTGTGGTAGACATCAAAGAAAAACAACTAGGTAGAAATATTATACAAGTAAATGCACCAACAACTAGCAGTAGTGATGAGTAAATACAGCACTTGTATGATAAAGTAGAAATGGCCATATCTCAAATTAGATCACAAGAAGAAACCAATATTACAATGATAGTTTAATGCACACGTAGGAAATGAAGCGTAGCGGGGTAGGGGTATACCCTATCAAAGGAGAAGTAAGGTGCCTCCTTCCCTCCGCTAGCCTACGGGACACCCTTGGGCAAGGTGGAGTACCCGTTTAGCCCCCCCCCCCCCCCAACAGGGTAACGTGAAGCCATGGGAGCAGGTGGTGGATTGGACTTGGGAGCAGCCGACAGATAGTTGTTGGTTATGGTTTCAAGTCAGTGACGGTGGGCAGAGGATCTCTCAGTAGAGACAATGGCTACGGTCATCCGATCAGTATGGTCACTGCCAGGAAGGAAGAATGGTAGACTTCCCTCCTTATTGATTCCCGGGCAGAGGAGGCTCGTCAGCCTTGGTTGGTATCTCTTCTAAGAGAGGGAACTCTAAATCTCAAACTTCCGCTGCCTTGCGGGTATACCCATATGGGAAAGGCTTCGGGAGTAAACCCTGAGGACAAATCCGGAGATGGAGTCCCTAAGGCAGTTCCATGTTGTAAACAACATAGTTCTGGCAACTCCTGCGACGGCACCGATGCCAAGTTGCATTGGCTACTGCCTTTCCCTTGGTCAACATCGGCGACGTGGAGAGGGGGAACCTGCTACTGGGCAACAGCTGGTTCTCCGATTTCCATTGCCCAGGCTTGTGCCCTGAAGAGGTCACTTCAGCACCGCGTAAAGCGGTGACACAACACGGGAAGCAGCATTTGCCGGTTATAAGTCTTAATGCTCGATTGGCGTAGAGCAAGGCGCCAGGGGCTACTTCCGACGGTGGGAGAGATCATCGTATCTCACTAGACAGCTACCGCCCGCCTAAGCTGGGCAGCCCCCAGTCAATAAGGTGTTGTCTCGCCACGGTTCATCTGCTCCTGAGGGTGTGTGGAGCTTAGGGGAAAATCCTGACACATGGACCGCAATCTATACACCTAGCAACAAGAAAAAAACAAAACAACCAGCCCTAAGGCTGGGAACATGGAACGTAAGAACCATGACCCCTGGCATCTCAGACGATCTAAACGAGATTGTGGATGCCCGCAAAACTGCAGTGATAAACAACGAACTACTAAGACTGGGGATAGACATTGTCGCCCTGCAAGAGACCAGACTCCAAGAATCTGGAAGCATCAAGGAGAGGGACTTCACTTTCTACTGGCATGGCAAGCCGTGCGGAGAGACCAGGGAGCATGGAGTTGGCTTCGCTATCAGAAACAAGCTGCTCAATTCCATCATACCACCAAGTGATGGCACTGAAAGAATATTGAAGCTCCAACTCCAGACAGAGGCAGGCCCAGTTAGTATTATAAGCGTTTACGCCCCAACACTAACTGCAGCATCAGAATCTAAAGACAAGTTCTATGACGACCTTAGCAAAGAAGTCAGTGAAACACCAGAGAAACAACATCTTTTTATCCTGGGGGATTTCAATGCCAGGGTTGGCTCCGACCACGAATCTTGGCCTTCATGTCTAGGACAGTTTGGCGTTGGGAAGATCAATGACAATGGACAACGTCTCTTGGAATTCTGCAGCCACCATAATCTGTGCGTGACCAACACCTTCTTTGACACGAAACCTCAACACAAGGTGTCATGGAGGCACCCCAGATCAAAGAACTGGCACCAACTCGACCTGGTGCTCACTAAACGCAGCAACCTCCGCAATGTACGGCTGACTCGCAGCTATCATGGTGCTGACTGCGACACCGACCATTCACTCGTCTCCAGCAAGGTGAAGATAAAGCCCAAGAGAATCTACAGAAGCCGAACAGAAGGAAGACCACGCATTGACACCAGTGGCACCCAAAATAAAGAGAAGGTCAACAAATTCATGCAGGCTCTAGCGGATACTCTGCCCGGCCCCACAGACGGAGATTCCACCGAGAGATGGAGTCATTTTCGCGACACCATCTACAATACAGCACTATCAACATTTGGCAAGAAGCAAACTAAGTCAACCGACTGGTTTGAAGCACACTCTGAAGAGATGCTCCCAGTCCTGGAGATAAAGAGACATGCATTCTCAATGTATAAAACATCACCTTCAGAGAAAACACTGCAGGCATTGCGAACGGCCAGAAATAGAGTACAACAGATGGCAAGAAGATGTGCGAACAGGTACTGGCTACAGCTCTCTGCTCAAATTCAAACTTGTGCAGACACTGGAAATATAAGAGGAATGTATGAGGGCATCAAGCAAGCTGTCGGTCCATCAAAAAATAAGATGGCCCCTTTACGATCAACTGAGGGGGTAATAATAAAAGATCGAGCGAAACAAATGGATCGCTGGGTAGAACACTACTCAGAGCTATACTCAGTGGATAACACTGTCAGCGAAGAAGCTCTGGAAGCCATCGATCAACAGTCCGCCATGCATGCCTTGGATAACGAACCTTGCCTCACAGAAATCAGCGAAGCACTAGACTCTCTCAAATCCGGCAAGGCACCTGGAAAAGATAGTATTCCACCTGAAATTTTAAAATGTAGCAAAGAAACAATCATCCCAGAACTGTATGCAATATTACAGCTCTGCTGGAGAGAAAAATCAATACCACAAGATATGAAAGACGCAAACATCGTTACCCTTTATAAAACAAAGGCGACAGAAGCGACTGCAACAACTATCGCGGCATTTCCCTTCTCAGCATTACAGGCAAGATTTTTGCCAGAGTAATCCTTAAAAGATTACACATTCTTGCTGAAAGAATCTACCCCGAATCGCAGTGCGGATTTAGACCCAACAGGTCCACAATCGATATGATTTTCTCACTCCGGCAGCTCCAAGAGAAGTGCAGAGAACAGAGGAAGCCATTATATATTGCCTTCATCGACCTCACAAAGGCATTTGACCTCGTGAGCAGAAGCGGCCTTTTTAAGGTCCTTGAAAAGGTTGGATGTCCACCCACCCTTCTTAGTCTTGTGAAATCATTCCACGAAAACATGCAGGGGACCATTTTATTTGACGGCTCAACATCCCAGTCATTCAGCATCAGCAGCGGAGTAAAGCAGGGCTGCGTGCTTGCTCCTACACTCTTTGGTATCTTCTTCGCTGTTCTCTTAAGGCAAGCATTTGGGACTGCCACTGAAGGCATATACCTCCACACAAGATCTGATGGCAAACTTTTTAACCCATCAAGACTCAAGGCAAAGACCAAAATAAGATCAAGATGCGTAAGAGAACTACTTTTTGCAGATGATGCAGCACTGACTACTCATACAGCAGAAGATCTCCAAAGGCTCATAGATCGTTTTGCAGCTGCCTGCAAAGACTTTGGGCTCACCATTAGCCTAAATAAAACACAGGTGATGGAACAAGATGCTGATGCGCCTCCGTCAATCAAAATCTCTAATTACGAATTGAAGGTCGTCCACGATTTTGTGTATTTGGGATCGACAATATCAGATAATCTTTCATTAGAGATAGAAATCGACAGACGCATTGGAAAGGCAGCCACAACATTTTCCAGGCTAGCTAAAAGAGTTTGGGAGAATAATAGACTAACAGAGCGTACAAAAGCTCAAGTATATAAAGCTCGTGTTGTTAGCACACTACTCTACGGGTCTGAATCCTGGACCCTGTACTCAAGACAGGAAAGGAAGTTGAATTCCTTCCACATGAGATGTCTGAGACGTATCCTGGGCATAACATGGAAAGACCACATAACAAACAAACAGGTGCTTGAAAGAGCAGATATTACCACAGTGCACACCCTCCTCAAGCAGAGACGCCTCCGGTGGTTGGGCCACGTATCTCGAATGGAGGACGAACGTATTCCCAAAGATCTCCTTTACGGAGAACTAGCCACAGGAAAGAGGCCAACCGAGAGACCCCAAATGCGATATAGGGATGTGTGTAAACAAGATATGAAAACCATTGGAATAGATCCAGACACGTGGGAGAGAGTTGCAACAGACAGATGCTCCTGGAGAAGAGATGTACGAAACGGACTGGTGCTCTTTGAGCGCAATCAGATCCAAAAAACTGAGGAGAGACGGCACAGGCTCAAAGAGCAGTCACTTACTGCGGGATCTGCCTCATCTTACAGATGCGGAAACTGTGACAGGGATTGTCATTCTCGAATTGGACTATACAGTCACCAGCGGTGCTGCCAGGCACCTCCCAAGCGGCACAACTCTATAGTCCTTCGGGACTGAAAGAGGCCTACTAGGACATGAAACAAAATGAAGGATATGGTGTGGAAGTCTTGTAGATAGATATAGACTGGTGTTAGTTTAGAACAGGACAGATAGAATTAAATCAACCTAAAATGGATGTTGATGACAACCCAGACGAGCAAGAGTTAAAAGACGTGTAGTGTTCTGTACAACGCAGAATAAGACAGACACCCACACTCGAGGTCAAGGACAGACGAGTGAGGATTGTAGACCACAACTCAGGACAAGACGTGAGAGTTGGACTTAACACAGAACATTTCGAGCCAAAATAGGCCTTATCAGCCATCATAGAACTCATGGCTTCATACTCTCAACCCCACTGGATGCAATGAATGGTCATCATCATTCTTGATGGACAAACAACAGTAATAGTAGGCCTCTTTCAGTTCTGAAGGACTAAAGATATGTGCCACTGGGGAGGTACCTGACAGCACCGATGGTGACTGCATAGTTCAGTGCGAGAGTGACAATCTCTGTCACAGTTTCCGCATCTGTAAGAAGAGGCAGGTCCCGCAGTAAATTGCATTTTAAGCTTGTGCCGCCTATCCTCAGTTTATTGGATCAGATTGCGCTCAGAGAGCGCCAGTCCGTATTGTACATCCCTCCTCCAGGAACATCTGTATGTTGCAACTCGTTCCCACGTGTCTGGGTCTATGCCAAGGGTTTTCATATCTTGTTTACACACATCCCTCTATCGCATTTGGGGTCTTCTTGTTGGCCTCTTCCCTGTGGCTAGTTTTCCATATAGGAGATCTTTGCGAATACGTTGATCCTCCATTCGAGATACATGGCCCCGCCACCTGAGACGTCTCTGCTTGAGGAGGAAGTGCACTCTGATAATATCCGCTCTTTCAAGCATGTGTTTGTGTGTTATGTGGTCTTTCCATGATATGCCCAGGATATTCCACAGACATCTCATATGGAAGGGATTCAACTTTCTTTCCTATGGTGAGTACAAGGTCCAGGATGCAGACCCATAGAGTAGTGTGCTAACAACACAGCCTTTATATAATTGAACTTTTCTACGCTCTGTTAGTCTATTATTCTCACAAACTCTTTTAGTTAGCATGAAAATTGTTGTGGCTGCCTTTCCAATGCATCTGTCGATTTCTGTCTCTAATGAAAGATTACCTGATATTGTCGACCCCAAATACGCAAACTCATGGACAAACTTCAGTTCGTAATTAGAAATTTAGATTGACGGGGGCGCCCCAGTATCTTGTTCCATCACCTGCGTTTTATTTAGGCTGATGGTGAGCCCAAGGTCCTTGCAGGCGGCTGCAAAGCGGTCTATGAGCCGTTGGAGATCTTCTGCTGCATGAGTAGTCAGTGCTGCATCGTCTGCAAAAAGTAGTTCTCCTATGCATCTTGATCTTATTTTGGTTTTTGCCTTGAGTCTTGATGGGTCAAAAAGTTTGCCATCAGATCTATTATGGAGATATATGCTTTCAATGGCATTCCCAAATGACTGCCTTAAGAGAACGGCGAAGAAGATACCAAAAAAAGTGTAGGAGCAAGCGCGCAGCCCTACTTTAGTCCGCAGATGATGATGAATGTTGAACCGTCGAATAAAATGGTCCCCTGCATATTTTCGTAAAATGATTTCACTAGACTTAGCAGGGTGGCTGGACATCCTATCGTCTCAAGGATCTTGAACGGTCGTCTCTATGAAGACATTATACGAGCGTATAATGGCTTCCTCTGTTCTCTGCACTTCTTTTGGAGCTGTCTGAGTGAGAAAATCACCCATAACGATGGTGGACCTGTTGGTTCTAAATCCGCACTGTGATTCGGTGTAGATTCTTTCAGCAAGAATGTGTAGTCTTTTTAGAATTACTCTAGCGAACATCTTGCCTGTAATCACGAGGAGGGAAATGCCGCGATGGTTGTTGCATTCGCTTCTATCACCGTTGGTTTTATAACTAGGTAACAATGTTTGCATCCCTCATATCTTGTGGTACTGATTTTTCTTTCCAGATGTTTCTTTCCAGACTCGGACAAGGGACCCGTGACAAGGGAGAGCACGGGAGAGAGGAGAGGGGACAAAACGGGGAAAACCGAGGAGTGTGTGTTGGGCTGCGGACAGAGAAGAATGTGTTTGTTTAGGAGAGTGAGATAGTTACAATATGATCTTGACAGACTTGTGAGACCGAATGAATGTTGTGACAACTTAAGGACTGTAGAGGTCTTGTGTGAATATAATGATAGACCGGCGATAAGGAAGGACAAAAATCAATACATACAAGATTGCTGTACCAGAATAGAGCAATATCATAAGGCTGGAAGAGATTATGAAATGTTCAAAGAAATGAAGTTATTGACAAGAAATGTTCAACCTCAATTGAATGTTATCTGTGACAAGATGGGAAATACCTTAACAGAATCAAGACAAATTCTAGAAAGATGGCAGGAGTACTTGCAGTGGAATGTATGATATGAGTGACAGTGAGGATATGAATGAGATACATGAGCCAATGACAGCAGAGACAGAACCTGAACCCTCATTAGATGAAATTGCTTGGGATATAAAGAACCTGAAGAATGGTAAATCACCTGGATGTGATGAGATACCAGCTTAACTAATTAAAGCGGGAGAAGAAGAAAGCATACACATATATCATGCATTATGTACAAAGATTTGGAAATGTGGTATATGGCCAACAGATTGGAAGAGAACTATCTTCATTCCAATACCAAATAAGGGAAACCTGAAATTATGCACCAACTATAGAACTGTTGCCCTGATCAGTCATGCAAGTAAAATTCTACTAAAAGTCATAATGCGAAGACTTCGTAAGAAAATGGAAGAAGAGATTAACGTGGTTCAAGCTGGATTTAGAAAAGGAAGAGGAACAAGAGATCACATATTCAACGTGCGTTTAATAATAGAGAAGTGCAGAGAATTTAATGTAAACCTATTCTCATGTTTTGTGGATTATTCAAAGGCATTTGACTGTGTACAACATCAGAAACTTTGGGAAATCATGAGGAATATGGGCTTTCCATCACATGTAGTACAACTCATAAAAATGCTCTATCTAGACCAACAAGCAGCAGTTAGAATAGATGGCGAGACATCAGATTGGTTTGACATCAAGCAAGGAGTCCGTCAGGGCTGTGTGCTGTCACCCTATTTGTTTAACCTGTACGCCGAAAATATAATGAGAAATGTAAGAGATGATATAAACAGGGAGCTATATGATGCCCTAAATATCGGCGGTCATGACATACCAGAGATTCGATATGCTGATGATACAGTATTACTATCCACAACACAGAATGGCATAGAAAACCTAATAGCCTCAACCCAATTGAATAGTGAAAATCACAACTTATATCTTAACATAGCAAAAACAAAGATAATGCATACAGATAAAACTACTATGGAGAAAGAAATATACATTAATGGGGGAAAATTGGAGGTGGTGGAAAATTTTGAATATCTTGGGTCATTGATTACCAATAACGGTGACACAATGAAAGAAATTAAACGGCGACTATCCATTGCTCTTCAAAGACTAAAACAACTGAAT
Organism: Cepaea nemoralis; assembly: GCA_014155875.1. NCBI lineage: Eukaryota > Metazoa > Mollusca > Gastropoda > Stylommatophora > Helicidae > Cepaea > Cepaea nemoralis. Next base: position 9,815 of record JACEFZ010011624.1, on the reverse strand, counting down.
AAATTATGGAGTGGGACAGACAGAACTACAAAAATTAGATTTTTAAGAGCATGCATCTTTCCCATTGCAACATACGCCTGTGAGACATGGACACTTACTAAACAAGCTGAACAGCGCATAAAAGCCTTTGAATATAAATGTTATAGACGAGTTCTAAGAATATCTTGGGTAAAGAAAAGAACAAATGCATCCATACTTCAAGAGTTGAATATTGAGGAGGGTTGGCTATTAAAGACGATAAAACAAAGAAAATTGAAGTATTTTGGTCACTTGAAACGTCACGAAAGTTTGGAGAGAACAATAATGGAAGGGTATATGGCCAAAGAGAAGATGGGTGCAGGATGTGGCGGATGATCTCCAGATGGGTGTATCAGACGCGGGACATCTTGCTTGTGATCGAGAAGTTTTCCGGAAGGTTGTTATGGCAGCGAGGTTCTGCAAAGGACATGCTACTGAATAAATGGCGATAAGAAAGGGGGCTGATAGTCTGTAGAATAACTGTTGAGTGTCTACAGAGTGGGCACGTTATGGTATGTAATCATGTGCTGTTTTGCTACTAATACAAGAATGGCAGTGTTGTGATACCCAGTATTCGAGTATAGTGATGTATAAAGCATGATTTGCCTGCCTGAGGTTTAGAAGTGCTTGAATGAAAGTGTTCAATAGTAAAGATTTCTCTGACAGAGGGATTATGGTTTAGGTACAAGAAATTAAGGAGGAGAGAAACTAATAGAATGGGAATATACAAATGATATAATTTGAAACACCTGGTTTGAACACCATAAAAGAAGACTTTACACATGGAAACGCCCTTATAAGAAAATAATCAATAAACTGACTACATACGTATTCATAAAAGATTCAGAAATGCTTTAGTAAATGTTCAGACAATGTCTGATGCTGACTGTAATAGTTATCATGTACCACTATCTGGATAAAAAAAAAATTAAGATTGACAAGCAGAAAATGCGATAAAGACAATAAGACTTAATAAAGATGTTCAGAAAGCAGAATAAAAAATAAGAACAATACAGAGTTAGTGTGAAAAATAGGTACATTTCAACAGCTAAAATACGGATTATAAATGACCAATGGGAACTAATAAGGGACTTCATTAATCAAACAAATAAAGAAATAATACAGGACAGTAACCAAAAAGCTAAAAAAAAAAAAGATGTCTGAAGAAATCTTAAAGTTGATGGACAAAAGAAAACACAGTAAAAATGGCAAGAAGGGGTATAAATAGGTGAATAAATAAATAATAGATACATGTTTAAAGACAAACGAAAATTGGTTAAACGAGCATTGACTTCAACATTGACAAGAACATTGACTTAAATGCAATTAAAGATACAAGAAAATGCAGAGACACATCACTGAGCTGGCAGGAAGACAAATAAGTGTAAACATATTTTGTTTGAAATAAAAATTAAAAATAAAAACAAACATTATAGATATTATTGGAGGAAGATGCTATTATGAAGAGGTGGAATGAGTATAAAAGAGAAGTATACGATGAAGACAGAAAAGAATTATCAGAAGAAAGTAGCTTAGAACGTCCACCAATTCTAAAAGAAGAATTAGCTGACGCTGTCAAATATATGAAGAAAGGAAAAACAGCCGGACCGGATAAAATGACAATAGAAGAATTAGAAGTATTGGGATAATTTGGACTCGAAATAGTAACCAACATATCGAATGCTATTTACACCAGTCGATATTTACCTAATGATATGCTGACATCTGTATTTATGGCTTTATTAAAACGACCAGGAACATTTAAATAAATTTCGTACATTCATTGGCACCTTGCCGTCTTGACAGACGATAGTTTGGTACATGGTGCTACAAAAAAAAGGCAGAATAACTACAACCCATGGCGGTGGTGAATGTGGCTGATAAGGCCGTTTCGCGCTGTAAATGTTCATCCACGGTGGATGCATGTGAAAATATGATCATTCCAACCATCATGCACCATCTTACGTCTCTCACGCTGTGTGTGTACTTTATCTGCAATCATTTTCTCCTTTGCCTTTATTCCATTTCTGATAGTTGCCCTCCATGCAACACGTTCAACGGGGACTTTCTCCCAGTGTGCATTACCAATGCCTGTATCGATCATGTCTTGCTTACACACATCTTTGTATCGTAGTAGAGACCGACCCTGAGATCTCATACCAATCAGATCTCTCCATAGTACAAAGCCTGGGCTAAGTGATAGAGACCATGTGTTGCCCATGCAGCATGATCCCTCTCTCGGCCTGCCTAGTTCACTCCAGAGGAAAGGTAACACCTATTCATCTGGAACAAGACAAGCTGTAGAAGCTGCCGGATAAGCAAAGCAATGCTCTAACTGTCCGCCTGTCGGAGCTTCGATCCTCTACCAGCTGCCAACCAAGGCTTAGGGACTGGTCTGCCCTGCCATGATATTTTGTCTTTAGGTTGCATTTCCTCGCACCAGGGTAAGGCTTGTACCCTCACAATTGCGCTCTTCCGCCCGAAACCGTTGGCACAATGTAGGGTGTCGGGTTTGGTAAGCGCCGCCCAATATTCGGCGCTAACAGAAAGCAGGTAGTACCGTCTACTGTTATACGGTAGCTTAGTCGTATCTGACTAAGACCTGACTGCAATTTTCGTACAATTAACCTTATAAACCATGTCACTAAGCTTCTACTCAGAATTATGATGAAAACAACAAGAAAGAAAATGCAGGTGTACCCTAGTGAAGAGCAGTATGGGTTTATGGAAGGAAAAGGTACAAACAATACAATATATACTTTACGAACACTGATATAATGATTGATAGAGACACATGTATAATACTTATAAAACATGGTGAACTGATTAAAATGTTGTAAGAAATCAACAATGATAGGAAAGATCTCAGAATAATAATGAATTTTTACTGGAAACACATAGCAGCAATTAAAATGGGAAATAAAGAGGGCAGTTATGAACAATTAAAGCTAGGTGTAGTACAGGGATGTGTTTTATCGCCGGATCTCTTCCCCCTCTATAGCGAAGTAATATTGAGAGAGATCAAAGAGAAGAAAGAAATACTAATCGGAGGTTGCAATATAAACGATTTACGTTTCGCAGATGGTACAGTTTCGATCCGCACTGGAATTACAGTTCATAGTCAATGGAAGCACAAGTCGCTAGAAAACTCAGCAGTTGCTCACCTATTGCTGCGAAAACCAAACCAACTTGTTCAGCGACCGGCCACCCGACATTTTTCACAACATGCAGTTCATGATTTATAATAACAGCTATTGGATGACATATTTCATTTCACATATAAGTACTTGGACTGGTCTAAGATATATGGGTAACAATTAGTCTAATATAGATATCTGATTTTGATTATCATACAGATAACTGATTTAGTCTAATTTATGTATGACTTATTTAGTCTAATTTATGGATACCTGACTTAGACTAATTTATGTATGCCTGATTTAGTCTAATTTATTTATACATGGTTTAGTCTCATTTATGTATACCTGATTTAGTCTAAGTCATTATGTCTGATTTAGTCTAAATAGGAGCGGCTTGATGCGTGGCTAGATTGCCGAGATCGTCTTCGGGAGAACCGGATTAGAATCTTTGGTAAGGTGTGGATTATTTCTGTCGGGGAGGGGGGGGGGGCAAAAAAGAAAAACATTAATCTGCACAGTTCGCCGTGATTGCACTAGCCAGGTGGCCTTAAATCCGTGGCTCAAGACATCCCCCCCCCCCCCCTCTATCCTCACCCTACACCACAAAGTATTATAGGAAGTGCCTTTCTGTTTCAAGATGGCGACGGACGGTCGGGTTGTTTTGTGACCGTTAACTTTTTCGCGTAGGAGATGGATTTATTCATCTCTTGCGTGTAATTTGTGTGCCAGGATGTAAAACCAGGAGTTTCTACTCAAGATCTGCGCGGATGCTACGGAGTTCGTGCATCCAGCGAAGCAATCCTTAAGTGAATTTTGGCAGCGTGTGTGGTTTCTGTGTATTTCTGTGTATTCGGTTTTTCAACATGGCGGAACAATGTGTGTTCTCCGAGCGGTCAGCAGTCAACCTAACGAGGCGACGTGGATGCCGCGCAGGCATAAAGAAGCAATGTAAGCGTGGTGGTTTGAGACGTTTTAGACTCAAGTGTCACCGTCTAGGACTCAGGAATATCCGTATTCTGTATTGGAACTGCGCTAGCGTAAAACAACGGGGCTCTATTTTAGAAACCCTGGTTTACAGGAACGATATTGCAGCACTCCAGGAGACGAGACTGGGCGATCAGCTACTCCGAATTGCGGCTTCAAATGTTTCTACAACAGACAACATCTGGGAATGGCGATTCTCGTTCGCGACAGCATGGTGGCGTCAGAGCTAGACATGTCCAGTTGGGACAGTGACGATATACAAATACAGGCGTTGAGAGTTCATTCCACTATACCATTCGTGTTGGTTAATGTTTATGCCCGCAATGCGAGTATGGACACCCAGAAGTGGCAGTGCTTAAGTGACATATTAGGTCACGAGAGAAATGTTATTTTCTGTGGCGACTTCAACGCTAAAGGCAGATCATGGGGAAACATTTCCTCCAATACACAGGGAGAGGGGCTCGAAACTGCACTTGAAACCATTGACCTGGTTTTTATCAACAGTGGCTGTGTCACCAGGACAGCAAGCCGCCCAGGCGATGAGGACAGTGTTGTAGATCTGGCGTTGGTTTCACCTTCACTCATTACAGTGTGTAGATGGGGTATCCTAGGACACCACGGTAGCGACCACCACCCTTGCAGCATATTGGTGGAGAAAGGCAGAACCAGGCAGCAGAAGCTAAAGGTGAAGACTTTCCAGTATGACTGTACAGGGAAAGATGTGGTGAGTAAAATAAGACGTGACAAGCGCAGAAAGCTTTAGGGCAGGAAAAAAGCTGGGAGCAGCCACCTTATTGGAATTTCGAGGTGGAGAAGGCTTGGGTGGATAAGCATAGTGCTGTAAGGAGATGGTAAAATGCCAAGAAGAACAGAGCTGTTCATCCTAGTCCCTGCATGCACTTAGAAAGAGAGATGCACACAAAAGTAAGCCATTTACAAAAACTGGTCACGGTGGTTAAAAGCGAAAAATGGGCAGAGGTGTGTCAAAGAGTAAGCACAGACAAGTCACTGAAATTGTTCTGGCGACTACATAAAAGCATGAGTGGTGTAGTCAAAAATAAGGGCATTTCTGACTTCCAAGGTGCTGACCTCATCTGGCAGAGGACTGACGAAGACAAGGGCAAAGCCCTCTTTGAACGCTATCTAGAGCAGAGCAACCAGACAGACATGGGAGTCCGAAATCTGGCCAAGGAGGTCACCTCAGACAGGTGCAAGGCCCACAACACTTCGGATGAAGACACAGTGACAGTGAAAGAAATCAAAGCTGTACTTCGATGATCAAAAAACTGCGCTCCAGGGCCTGATGGCATAAGATACGACGACATCAATAGGTGTACCAACAATGAGCTAGAGAAACTAGCAGACATGTACAACAACAGTATAGAGAGTGGTAGCATCAAGGAGGAGTGGTTACACAGCTATCTGATTCCCTTGCCGAAGCCTGACAAAGACCACACAAAAATTCAGGGATATCGAATTATAACCATGCAGAATACAATAGGCAAGCTTGTTGGAGAAGGTAATTGCCAGGAAAATATCAAGCCAATTAGAGAGGCAAGATGTTTTTCCACCTACTCTGGGTGGGTACCGTCCAAAAAGAGAAACCTGGACCAATGCAGCAGTCTTTGCCCTTGATGTCTATGAAGGTTTCCACTCAGGCATTGAAACCTTTGCTGCAGCGATTGATCTTGAGGACGCATACAACAGAGTGCCATTCCTCCTTAGTTGGATCGCTGCAGCCCTCTTCCAACGGAAAGTAGTTTTTAGATGTGGCAGTTGGACTTCGGAACCAACAACAATATATTCTGGCCTACCACAGGGATCACCATTATCTCCGGTACTGTTCAAAGCCTACACAGTGAGAATCACCAGTGAGTAGATCACTGGACCTGGCAGGACATTGTCATATGCCGATGATGTTTTAGTGTATCGTCAGGGTAAGGATAGAGAGCAAGTTGCTGTGGAACTACAAATCGAACTCAAACGCATAAGTACTTGGTGTGATGAAGCTGGGGCAATGGTCAACCCAACAAAGGCAACAGTGACTTGGTTCTCATTGAATAATCATATTGTCAACACTCCAACACCAACTGTAATGCTGTGTTCAGAGACCGTGGAAAGAACGCGGGCAATGAATTACCTGGTGATAACAAAGGCCAAGCGGGGTTTGGCTGCTATGCGGGTGATGGCGGCAGCAAACTGTGAGCAGCGCCATCTGTGTCTTCTGTACGAGGGGCTGGTCATGTCTGTTTTGTGGTATGCAATGGCAATCCTGACTCTCAGCCGTAAGCAGATAGAAAGGATGGAAAGGATACAGAATGAAGCTATGCGCATTATTCTTGGATGTACAAGAGATACAGCATGCAGGGTGATGCGCTACCTTCTTGATTTTCCAACCATTGAAGAGAGAATACATGTTTGCAGGGCACGCGCCTACCTCAGAGTTAACGCAAACACACAACATCCACTGCATAGTGAAATTATGAAGGTGAAGGGCAGCAGGTTAAAAAGAGGACGGTCGTGGATGGTGTCGTGTCCTCCTTTAAAGTGTCGTCCCTGGAGTGAAGAGAGCCGACACCCACATTATAATATTTTTTCCCTTATTAATATCCTGGAGAATCCACCAGCTTCCGTCCAACACACTCCATCAGCCTATGGACACCTTTTCCTGTCACTCTCTCACTGTCGTACTATGCCCCTCTCATACTTCTCCAACGCAACATACTCAACAACTCTTGCTTCTAAAAATTAATAAAGATTAATTTATTAAAGGAAAAGTGTAACGTATATGAGACGTGTATGTGAAGAAAATGTGTGACGTGTTCTATATAGTGTGTAGAATCGGACTCTCAGACAACAACCCAGTCAGCTGATCCCAGCAAGGATAGACCACAGCACGTTACGTCAGAACATGTACATCTCACCCAGTGCCGAAACCATCCTGCTGGATACTGATTTGCCTCTGTAGACCTCTGGTAATCCCATTTCATGATCTTCCGAAATAGACACCGGTGGTATTAACAGTTAATCATGGACCGGTTGCACCCTACACAATGTCCGTTCCTATCGTTCCTAAAAAAATGCACAAGTCCTTTGTAGTGTGTACACAGTTATTAATGTTAATTGTTAATGTACTGGATCCTCACTCGTGTCTATCTATCCTCACGTATCATGTCTTGTGTTCTATTACACGAGATTATATCACACTAGGTAACTATTATCAGTAATGTTCTCAGTGAGTTACTACTGTCTGATGTTGTGTGGTGCATCAGTAATCATCACTCTCTTTGGTGAATCAACTTCCTTCTAGCTTTAGTTACGTTCTGTACGCAACTTTATTGATTGTTGAACTGGTGTTCTTCCGAATGGGATTTGAATCTTTCCCAAAAACTTGTTGAGTTTCCTTGGATCTGGTAGGGAACCTTATGCAAAACCGCCTCATTCCCGGGATGGCTACTACACTTTGCCATAACGACACATGCTAGTTAATGTTAAATTATTCTAACACTGTAGAGCTCTCCCACAAACACGTCCATTCTACTCCACAGTTTTTGGTCAACTCCCCATCTCCAATCATGGTTTTCTGGCAAACCCCTAACATTGGTCACGTGATATGGGTGACGTCCTGCAGGTGTTATTTGCGCATATCATCCATTGTCAAGAATCGATTTTTCCTGGCTTTAGTCATTGTCAAAGTTGTCATCAATTGTTTAGATTCCCAAAACAAGCCAGCGAGTTCATGTATACTCCCAACAACAGTTGCAAATAACCCGCCGTCAATCTTCTCGATGTTCCGGAAACTAAGAATTGACATATGTACTGTTACTTCCGTGCTAAGTACTTCCGTTTTCCCTCTGATATGTTTATGACTTGTCAAAGTGATGTAAGATTCAGCGCACTCACTTCCTCTATACCTCTGCCACTGTTTAATTTTGTCCGACAGGTGATGGCCAACATCCGATTGCCACTATGACCCCACTGCTTCCATTTGTATTCAAATGTTGACAAACTTGTCAAGGCGATGTCGGGATTCGGCTCCCGCACTTCCGAGTGTGGCCAATCCGTCAACCAGATGTACAAGTACAACTGTTATTTCTGCCCGACCTGTTTTGAAACACGTGTAGCCACAACTATGAATGTTTTCTCTGTATTAGTTGAAACACTTGTTGCTTAGCAGATAGTCCGGTTAATCAAAACATCCTCTATAATAATCAACCGGTTAAACACACGGTTTTATTTTGTGACAGATGGGTTAAGCCGAAGACATTCTTCAACAGATGTGTTCACTTGAGGACTTAGAGCCTGGCGAGGAGTGGGTGCATGTGCCAACAGATTTCTGCACATCCTTTTCAGTTTGCATCCAACTAGATAGAAAATGCAGACAAGACAATACGGCTGCTGTGGAGGCTGAAGTACAAGCGTTGATTTTCGAGAATTCGCTAGACGGTGATGCGGTCATCTACACAGATGGGTCGGTCGTCCGACATGTGAGAAGCTCATGGGCCTTTACAGCTCGGGCCGGAGGGAGAATTGTGAAGGAGGACTCTGGTGCTTTTACTGAAACCACAAGCAGCCTGACTATGGAAGTCAAGGCAGTAAGTAAAGCAATAACATGGCTCGAGACACAGACATTCACTAGGGCATGTTTCTTTAGCGACTCAATGAATATGATCAAGAGGATAGAGGAGGGGTCGATCCGAAGAGAATGGTTGCTGCCTCTGGAGCGGTCTCGGCTGGCAAAGATTAGTTTCATCTTCGTGCCAGGGCATGCGGGAGTCCAAGGAAATGAGCGGGCTGACAAGCTCGCAGGTGAGGCTACTATGGAGGGAGGACGCGCCATGGACCAGGCTGACATTCTGAATGCTCTACGAGAAGTAAGACTCTTGCGTGAACCAAGTGATGACTGTGAATCTACAACCATGGCCAGACTGCGAAAACAGCAAATTAAAAGAGGGGTGGCCAAACAAGAACACTACGCAGGAAGCCAAAGAAGATTGATAAACCAACTCAGAACTTAAGTCGTTAGCCGCTACACGCTGCGGGATTTGCTGAGGAGGGGATCCGAGCACTTATGGACTGAATGGTTCGATGTGCAACGAGGATGATCTGTCGACTAACTAACTAACTAAGTATTATAGGAAGTAGATGATAGTTTTAGATGTATACATGATTTGATATAATTGATGTATACTTGATTTGGTCTAAATAATGTATACCTTATATGGTCTAACGTATGAATACCTGGTTTGGTCCCGTATATATACAATCTGTTGTGACATCACAACCACCACTGTTATTCTGGCAAGGGTTTATGGGAGCACACTCTCTCCCATCTTCAGTGTAGCCGTCACGACAGACACACCCGTATTTTCCTACACCTGTGTGAATGCACTGACTGTTATTCCCACACGGGGACACGGAGCTCAGGCACGGATTTCCTTCTGCATACACAAGACACATGTATTACATTATATAGTATTACAAATTACTCTGTTTCATGCCTGTCAATTGTTACACATTTCCTTTAACAACTTTCAACAACAATAACTATATAATTGTTCGTCATGTTATTATTGTAAACTATATAACCAGGAAAGCTTTAGTCTAGAACCCACAGGGAACAAGGAATAGAAGGCGATCTTAAAGCTCACGGAGAAGAGAAGTAAAGGGAAA